>JAEHOD010000028.1:0-282500 GCA_016834595.1 Chlamydomonas schloesseri | reverse complement strand
AGGGGGGTGCGGGTTAGGCCTGGGTAAGCGGGTGGGGTTGCGGGTTAAGTGGGACGGGCTTGGACGGCCCGTTCCGGGTTGCGGGCGTGCACGTCTGAACCCGGTCGCGTTCACCCTGCGACTGGACACACCCGGCCTGACTGACATTCGCGGGATGAGGGCTCATGATGCACCTGCACGTGCACGTGCCGAAACCGCCCCCATCCTAATCACTCCCGCCCCTCCCCACCCCACCATCACCATCGCCCCGACCCGCCCTAGGCTCGGCGGTGGCTGTGCGCCCCTCGCCCACCCAGCTGGCGGCGGGCCTGGAGCACAACTTTGCGCTGCAGGCGCTGCTGGCGGCGGCGCCCTCACCCGGGGGCGGGGGCGGGGCCGTGGCGGCGTACGACAAGGTGCCGCTGGAGGCCGCGCAGGTGGGTGGGTGGGTGGGTGGGTGGGTGGGTGGGGCTGTCAGGTGGGGGCTGTGACCAACATCACCTCGTGTGGGGGTGGGGGGCTGCGCAGGAGGGAATTGCCAAGCGGCCAATTGCGTGCCGTAGTCCTTTTCAATTTTGCTGGTCAACCCTGCTCCTGTAACCTCTTACCCCTGTCCTTGTCTGTTCCCCGACCCCCCCCCCCCCAACCAACCCCCCCCCAAACCCCCCCCCCCCCCCCCCCCCCAGGGCCTCTTCACACTGGACATGGCCACACAGATGCTCAACCTGCACTCCATCCAGGTGCGTGGGTTAGACGGGTGGGTGGTGGGGTTATGACGGGTGCGTGGGTGCAGCAGCGGTACCTCAATGCCGCCTCACATCCCCCCCTTGTCTACAATTCCTTGCAAACCCCCCACCGCCTCAACCAGCCCCCTGCCCCCACCGCCCCTGCAACCCCCCACCACTCCCAGGTGACGCCCGACGGCGGCGGCTCGCTGCTGGGCAGTGGGCGCATGTGGCTGGCGCCCGCCGCGGAGGCCGACCCGCGGGCCATCCAGGTGCGTGTGTGTGTGTGTGTGTGTGTGCTGGGTGTGTGTGTGTGTGTGTGTGTGTGTGTGTGTGTGTGCTCTGTGTGCTTTGTGTGCGGTACGATGTGTGGGCGGCATGGGGGGGGGGCGGGCGATGTGTGTGTGTGTGTGTGTGTGTGTGTGTGTGTGTGTGTGTGTGTGTGTGTGTGTGTGTGTGTGTGTGTGTTGGGGGGGTGTAGCCGCGTAGCTGCGTCAGTCTCAGTCGGGAACCCGCGGACTCACCTACGCGTACAGCAAGCACTGGGCGGGGCGCTCTAGCAGGGGCGATGGCGGGCCCCCGGGGCAGTTGCCTGCTGAGGGTGTGTAGGTTTTGTTTGGGTTGACCCCTTTGTCGCCTGTGCCTGTAATACCCTAAGTTACTTGTCATATCATGCCCGCCCGCTCATCCACCCCACTCCCCACTCTCATTAATTTAACATGCATGGAATCCCCCCCCCCATCCACCGCTCACACAGATCGTGGGGGAGGCCAGCGCCATCGACGCCGACCGCCTGGCCGCATACTACCTGCCGCCGGTGAGGGGTGCTTGGGAACGGGGTGTGGGAAGCGGGTGGGTAGAGGCGCCTCTGGTATGGCAGGGGCACCCCCCCGCCGGCCGCCGCTGTTCCTCGGGGCATCGGCATTTCACCACTTTGATACACACCATCCTATGGATGGCTGACGCCCCCCCCCCGCCTTCTCTACATTCAACTTAACATGCATGCAACACCCCCCCCCATGCCCCATGCCCCAGGACGTGTCGCTGCCCGAGGGTGTGGTGCTGGGTCGGGCGGACGTGCGCGGCTCCATGGCGGGCTCGCACCTGGCGCCCCGCCTGGAGCTGAGCCTGGAGGCGCCCGACAGCCGCCTGACCGGCAGCGCCGCCTTCAGCCAGGAGGTGGGGGGGGGTGCGAGGGGGTGCGAGGGGGTGGGGGATGGGAGTGGGGTGGGGTGGGAGGGTTGTGGTTACCAGCCCAAGCTAAACCAAGCTAAAGGAAGCGGAGGGGGGGAGTTGCAAGGATATGTAGCAAAGTGAAGGGGGGATTGGGGGAATGTGGTTACCGGCCCGAACTAGGGGGTTGGTTCATTGTCGGATCGGCCAGGGCAAACCCGCAACCCAGGTTGGCAACGATTGCGCCGTAGGATGTAGTGGGAGTCGCACGCAGCTGGGGCGAATGTTTGGTAGTTGATTTTGTAAAAGGATGGGTAATTGTTTCCTTCTGCCTCAGTCTTCTCCACCCACCCGCCCTCCACCTGCACCCACTCGCCCCCCCCCACACCCCCACCCCGTTCCGCCAGGCCATCTCCATGTCCGCCCGCTCGCCCGCCTTCTCCCTGGACGGCACCCTGCACACCTGCCTGCCCTACCTGGCGCAGCTGAGGGAGGCGGACACGCACGTGAGAGGAGGAGGAGGAGGAGGAGGAGGAGGAGGAGGAGGAGGAGGAGCTAAGGGAGGGGAGGGCAAGGGAGGAGCTAAGGGAGGGGGGGGCAAGGGAGGAGCGACAGCATGACAGAGAGACAGAGAGAGCAATCATGGCGGGATGGGGCCCTGAGAGCGGCTCGGGCCACTGTCCCTCTGGCGTCCCCCTTCCAACGGTCGAATTGGTGATGGGAATCAAGTACCCCCTCACTGTACTGCAGCGCAGTGCACTGCACCGCACTGCATTGCGCTCTATGAATCCTCTTCTGCTTCCACGCTCGGGTTCACTTTGGCACTGCAATGAGTTACCCACTTCCCCAACATTGTTTCCTCCCTCCCCAACCCCACCGCCTCTACTTAACCTAAATGCATGGCACCCCCTCCCCCCCGCCCCCGTCTCTCAAACAAAGGCCGAGGCCGCCTACTACGCCAAGCCCCGCTTCATGGGTGCCGACCTCGCCCTGCACTGCGCCGCCCCCGGCGTCGACCTGCTGCCGGCACTGCTGGCGCCGCGGCAGCAGACACAGGGGCAGCAGGCGCAGGCGCAGGCGCCGGCCAGGGCAGGGACGCAGGGCGGCAGCGGCAGCAGCAGCAGCAGCAGTGACGTAGCCGGCGCCGGCGCGGCAAGCACCGAGGGCGGCAGCGGCGGCTCCACTTCCGTTGGTGGAGGCGGCGGCGGCAGCAGCGGTGCCAGCAGCGGTAGCAATGCCGGGTCTACCGCCGGCGGTCAAGGCTCCGGCAGCGGCAGCGGCCGGCCGCCGGCCTACGCCGCCCCGCCGCCATTCGACCCCCTGGCCGCCAACCAGCCGCTGCACCTGAGGGTGGCGGGGCACGCGCGCCTGGCGCTGAGACCCGTGGGCGGCAGTGGCGTTGGTGGCGGTGCGGCGGGGGCTGGCGCTGGCACGAAGGGGGGTGCGGCTGCAGCTGCCGGCGGCTCGGCGCCGTACCACCACCCGAGCAACTGCCCCAGCCGCTTCGAGGGTGAGCGAGCATGACTGTGGCCTGCAGCGGCACGCATGCACGTCATGTCATGTCATGTCATGTCCTGCTCACCCCATGTCACTAGGCCTCCACGTAGGCGTGCCTCCGGGCATACGCACATCCGCACTCCTGCACTGACACCACGCCCACACGCCCACACACACGCACGCACGTGCGCGCACACACGCAAACACACATTCCCTTTCCCTTGTGAACACATACACACACACGGGCAATTCCTTTCGTTTTTCCTTATACACAAACAACAACAACAACAAGAACAACAACAACAACAACAACAACAACAACAACAACAACAACAACAACAACAACAACAACAAAAACAACAACAACAACAACAACAACAACAACAACAACAACAACAACAACAACAACAACAACAAAACAACAACAACAAAAACAACAACAACAACAACAACAACAACAACAACAACAACAACAACAACAACAACAACAAAAACAACAACAACAACAACAACAACAACAACAACAACAACAACAACAAAAACAACAACAACAACAACAACAAAAACAACAAAAACAACAACAACAACAACAACAACAACAACAACAACAACAACAACAACAACAAAAACAACAACAACAACAAAAACAACAAAAACAACAAAAACAACAACAACAACAACAACAACAACAACAACAACACGCAGGCTCCATCGCTCTGTCGGGGCTGCGCATCAACAGCCTGGAGCTGGTCACGGCCAGGGGGCTGGCCGGCAGCGCCGCCATTGACGGCGGCGCGGGCACCGTGGAGGTCCGCGCCCGCGCCGCGGCGGCGGGAGTGGCGGGAGTGGCGGGCGGCGGCGGTGGCAGTGCGGCGGCCCCAGGCGGCGGCGGCGGTGGCGTGGCGGTGGGTGGTGGCGGTGGTGCTGCAGCTGCGGCGGCGGCGGTGGGGCCTGGGCTCCTGGGCAAGGCGGAGCCGGCGGCCGCCGGTGGGGATGTGTTGGAGCTGGAGCTGGCGGTGAGTGGGTGGCATGGGCATGGGCATGGGCATGGGCATGGGCATGGGCATGGGCATGGGCATGGGCATGGGCATGGGCATGGGCATGGGATGGGCCGGCAGGCGGGAAACACACTGCTGCTCAAAGCGATGGAAACCCAGTTGCGAGCTGCCTAACATTACGCGCCAATGCCCCATGCATGTGTATAAGCTGTAAGCTAATCACCACTTCAATCCGGATCCCACCCCCGGGCTCACACACACACGCGTCCACGCCCCCCACGTTCGCTTTTGGTTTCTGGAAAGAACTGCCCCCCACCCCCACCCGACCCCAGGTCCCCGACCTCATGGCAGCGCTGAACCTGCGGCCCGCCACCTCGCCGCCCCAGCCCGCCATCTACCAGCCGCCGCCGCCGCCGCCGCCCCCAGCTGCCACCACCAGCCTGCCCGCCTTCGCCACGGCCTCCGCAGGCTGGCAGCCCGGCCCCGGCCCCGGCGCGTCGCAGGCGGGTGCGGGCGCTGGCGCGGGCGGCAGTGGAGGCAGCGGCAGGCCGACACCGCAGCCCGTGCCGCCGGCGCCAGCCACAGCCGCTGCTGCGGATGGCGGTGCTACAGCCGGTGCTACAGCCGCGGGCCCCGGGCCCACCGGTACTGCTGCTGCTGCTGCTGCTGCTGCTGCTGCTGCTGCTGCTGCTGCTGCGCCCCCGCCGACTGCGTCCCTGGACGGCGCCGACAGCCGCTTCCTGCTGCGGCGGGGGCCGCTGCTGCTCGAGGTGCGGCGCGGGTGGAGGTGGAGGTGGAGGTGGTATGGGTGGTATGGGTGGGCGGGTGGGTGGGTGGGTGGGTGGGCGGGCGGCTACCAGGTTGGCGTGGGGGAGCAGGGCGCCGCCGCGATGGGATGAACGCGGTACACGTCACGTGTCCCTGTTGTCCCGGACACCCAGATACAACTACACATGCACATACGCCTACCTACCCACCTACCCACCCACCCACCCACCTACCCACCCACCCGCCTACCCACCTACCTACCCACCTGCCTACCCACCTACCTACCCACCTACCCACCTACCCACCTACCCACCTACCCACCTACCCACCCACCCACCTACCCACCTACCTACCCACCTGCCCCCGCCCCCCCTGCAGGCCGAGGTGGTCAACGGCGGCGCCGAGGTGTCCATGCAGGTGAGCGTGCTGTGTGCGTGTGTGTGTGTGTGTGTGTGTGTGTGTGTGTGTGTGTGTGTGTGTGTGTACGTGCGTGTGTGTGTGTGCGCGTGTGTGCATGAGGGGTGGGTGTAGGGGTAGTTCATTCCAGACACCAAAGCGACGATTGCAGCCCAAAAACACAGAACCCGGGGGGTTGGTGCAAATAACAGCCCATTCTGAACCAAAAACCAAACTAGCGAGTGAGGGTGGGGAGGGGTAGTTTATTCCACAAACCAAAGCGGTCAGGGGGTGGTAAGGCAGTGTGCAGTGCGGTTTCTCACGTGTTCCTTGATAACAACCGCCCCAACCGTTTCACTTGGAGGATATCACCAACCGCCCAACTGTCACGCCAACCGAAACCCAACCAACCGTCCACACGGCAGATCGCCAACCTCCAGTTGGACGACCTGGAGGGCGGCAGCCTGCGCGGCGTGCTGCGGAGCGGGCGGCTGGCGGCGGACGTGGCGGGCCGGCGCGGGCGCGGCGGGCTGTCGGCGGAGGGGCTGCGCCTCAGCAGCCTGGGTGAGAGAGGGCGGGGTGGGTGGGTTGTGGTTACCACCCCAAACTAAACCAAGCTAAAGGAGGCGGAGGCAAGCAATGCAATGGGGGGCGGGGACTGGGCGCGCGCAGCGCCGCAGCCTCGGGCGACAGGGGCTGAGGGGACCCGGCGGATTGCGGTGCCGGCTCATGCCGCCGGGCTCTGGTTGTGGCCACGTCGGGGCCACCTGCAGGCCTGTGTGTTTGTATGTTAGGCGGCTATGAGGCGGTTGCCGTGCAGCTGTAATTCGGTTTCCGATACGTGCTGCCTCTGTGTGTGTGAATCTGTCCCCCGCCCCGGCACCTCCCACCCGGCCCTGGCGCCTGCCGGCCCTGCAGCGCTGGGCTCCGTGAGCGGCGCGGTGCGGTGGGAGGGCGACATCGTCAAGCTGGAGGAGACGGTGCTGGAGCAGCGCGGCAGCAGGTGGGGGTGGGGGGGAGGGAGGGAGGGAGGGAGGGAGGGGGACGGGGCTGGGAGGGGCTAGGGAGGAGCTGGGGCGGGAGCTGGGAAGAGAGCTGGGGACTAGGTGGTGATGTTGGGTGAGGCAGCTGAGGAGGGAGTTTGGTGGGCTCGTCAATGCCAGCGCACGCTTGGTGGGGATTGCGGGGGGGAGGGCACTGGTGGTGGGGGCTGGCAAACACAGATGACGGGATGCCAGGCGATTTGTGGAGGGGTGGGCCCTGGACCCGACCCGAGCGGGGTGGTGCCATACACTAATGCCATGCGATTTGCGACCTGCAACGCCCCTGTGTGGAGCGTGAGCGTCTGGGCACTGTCCCACGTGGCATGTACACACACACACACACACACACACACACACACACACACACACACACACACACACACGCACACAGGTACGAGGTGTCCGGGGAGGTCTTCCTGCCTGGCTTTGGAGCGCCGCCCAGCGCCGGCCCCACGGTCGCAAGCAACGTGTCGCCCGCCGCTGCGGCGGCTGCAGCCGCCGCCCTGCCGCCGTCTGAGGCGGCCCGTGCCATGGCTCCTGGTGGTGGCGGCGGCGCCCCCGGCACTGGAGGCGCAGCGGCTCGAGCAAATGGCGGCGGCAGCGGCAGCGGCGGCGGCGGCGGCGGCGGACCCAGGGATGACATGGAGGAGGCGGCTGCTGCTGCAGGGAGCGCTGCTGGGGCGGGACTGGACGAGGAGGGGGCGGTTGGGTCCGGTGACTGCCGCTGGCGAGTGCAGGTGGGTGCGCGGCGTCATTCAGGCCCCGGCGCACCACCACCACTACTGCTACTACCAGCCCGGGCTGTAGGCCCTGTGCGTTGCTACCGTCTGGGGCCCGTTTTCTCTCCCGGCCCCATATATACACCCACAGCGCTACCCCGACGCTTCATTGCGTCTGGCAAATACGCGAGCCACGTCCGGCCATGCCCCCGCGCCCTCCCAATCCTCTTCCCTCCCTTGCAATGGTCGCTTTGGCTTCTGGAATGTACTACCCTCCCCCCTCCCACTCCTCTTCCCTCCCCACTCCTCTTCTCTCCCCACCCCCCTAACCCCCCTTGCACCCCTTAAAGGTGCTGGTGCCCCGCGCCCAGATCGCGGACCTGCTGCCGGCGGTGCAGCTGGCCGCCGCCGCCTCGCGGCCCGGCACCGACTACGGCGCAGCCAAGGCGCGCTTCCTGGAGGCCGTACAGGTGCCGTACTGTGTGGTTGTGGGTAGAGGGCGGGTAGAGGGAGGCACTGGGGTGCGGGCAGGGGGTGTGTGAGGTACTGAGGTGCGGGCAGGGGGTGTGAGGCCGGCAGGCCCTGCTGCGGGCCGGCCCTGGTCGTGACCGCCTTTGGTATGCTTGAGCGCCCTGGTAGAGCGACCTGAACGTTTTGTTTTTGCCGTGTGCCCCTTTGTTTTTTTTTGCCTTGTTTTGTTTTTACAGTCTGGCGCCGCGTCCGCCATCAGCCCGCCCGACGTGCGGTTGCAGGTGGGGTGGGTGGTGGGCGGGTGGTGGGGTGGGTGGTGGGGTGGGTGGTGGGCGGCGGCGTGGGTGATGTTGTGGTGTTCGCGGTGCAGTGCGACGGGGTGTGTGCAGGTGTGTGGGGGCAAAGGGCTTTTGGCGTTCAAGCGTTGGGCTGGTGGGCAGCTGGGTTTAGGACAGATGCAGTACGCTTGCACATTGGTTGTGCAGTGCTTGAGTTCATGGGCCGCACACACCCACACGCACACCCCCACACAACCCCGCCGCCGCAGGTGGACCTGTACAGCTCGCTTCCCTGTGAGCCGGTCAGCGCCGCTGCAGCGGCCGCGGCTGCCTCGGGGGCAGCAGGCAAAGGCGGCAGTGGAGGTGGCGGCGGCAACCCGGCGGCGGCAGTGGGCATGGCGGCGGCGGGGGTGCCGGCCCTGTCGGAGCTCACCGGCAGCTGGTCGGGCGCCATCCAGGTGCGTGTGTGTGTAGATGTGTGTGTGTGTGTGTACGTTTGTGTGTGTGTGTGTGTGCGTGAGTGAGACAGAGAGAGAGACAGAGAAAGGGACAGAGAGAGTGTTAGAAAAGCACAAGGAGAGAGAGTGTGTGTGTGTGTTTGTGTGGTATCTTTCTCAAAGCCCCGCCCGTTCCTTGCTAGTTCAACTTGCCGGAGCACGGGGCTTCTGGCCCTGGCTTCGACTCCTGCAGCAGGGCGCACGTGCCGCTGCGGCTGCTGAGCCAGCGCCACCTCCTCCCCCCCCCAAATGCATGGAACCCCCGCCCCCTCTCTCTCCCTTGTCATCGCCACCCATGTAAGGTGTACGGGGGCACTTCCGGACCCGCCACCGTGGACTTCTCGCTCTCCGGCCGCGACTGGCGCTGGGGCGGCGGCGGCCCCGCCGGCGCAGCCGGGACGGGCGGCGCAGCCGCGCCCGGGTCGGGAGCTGGCGCGGCTGGGTCTGGATCTGCCGCTGGCGCTGCGGCTCCCGGATCTGGATCTGGATCTGGCGGCGGCGGCGGCGGTCTGCGGCTGTTTGACCGGCTGGTGGCGGTGGGCAGCGCGGACGGCCGGGAGGGCGTGGCACTGGAGGAGCTGGCGGTGGATGCGGGTGAGGGGGGGGGTCCGTGCATTAAGGTTAAGAAGGTTTGTTGTAGACAGGCAGGCAGGGGGCGAAAGGGCGGGGGGGGGGCGACCAGGGTGGTGGCGGTGGTGGCGGGGGATCAATGGTGGCATGCGGCAAACCTTTTAGCTTGCGCACGCCATTCATGAGCTAGGTCAACCCGTCACCTTCCTGCCCACTCTCTCTCTCTCTCTCTCTCTCTCTCTCTCTCTCTCTCTCTCTCTCTCTTACACACACACACACACACACACACACACACACACACACACACACACACACACACACACACACACACACACACACACACACACACACGCAGCGAACGACGATCGATGGCGCGCCGTTGCCTATGCATGCTGCACGCACGGTGTCGACCCTTCCTCTCCTTGTGCTTTTCTAACACACACACACACACACACACACACACGCGCGCGCGCACACGCACGCACGCACACGCACACACGCACGCACGCACGCACACACACGTTTGATTTGTTTTTGTATACACACACATGCACACAGGCCCCGCAAAGCTGCGTCTGGCCGGCTCGCTGCTGTGTGCGCGCCAGGACGCCCGCCTGACGCTGTCCGACTTCCCGCTGGCGGTGCTGGACCCGCTGGCGGCGGCGGCGGCGCCCGCGCTGGAGCGGGCGGCGGCGGCGGCGCGGGCGCGGCAGGCGGCGGGGCAGGCGTCGCCGCTGTCAGGTGGGTGGGGGTGGGGGTGGGGGTGCGTGTGGGTCCGTTAGGTAGGGTTTCCTTACAACCCACACCGCTTCTTACCACATTGTTAGCTTACCATTGTTTATTCATTTATTCATTCTCAAGAACGGCCACGGCCGTGCCTTTGCATGCATGCATGCACACAGCCTTGGGACGGCGGCTGGAGGCGACCATGCAGTCACTGGGTCTGCGGCCGCCGTCGGGCGGAGCGGGCACCGAGGACGGCTCGTCCACAGAAGGCGGCGGCTCCTCGGAGGGCGGCGGCGGCGGCGGCAGCACGGGCGGCATTGGGCTGTTGGGGCCCGGCGGCGGCTCGGGCGGCGGAGGGGGCCCGGGCGGCCCGCTGAGTGGGCGCCTGTTTGTGGATGGGAGCCTGGGCGGCAGCGTCAGCAAGCCCCAGGTGGGTGGGTGTGGGGCGCCCGTTGATGCGGGGGGTGGGCTGGTGGGGGGGGGTTGGGGTCGAAGAGTGCATGCCCGTGTACCCCTGCACTGCACAATGGGCGACTGGAGGTGTGCACCGTGTGAAGCTGGTGTGTGTTGGGGGGGGGCCCGCGGCCTACATCTGTGCCTGCCTGCCTGCCTGCCTGCCTGCTACTGCCTGCTACTGCCTGCCCCTGTCAGGCCTCTGTGCGGCTGCGTGTGGAGGACGGGGCCATCGGCGGCGCCCTGCTGGGGCGGGCGCAGGTAAGGAAGCGGGGGTAGGGATGTGGGGGGCGGCGTCGCAGGGAGTTTGAGGGGGGTTGCCTTGCTGAGAAGGCTCCCTTCACAGGTCTGGACGACCCGCCGCACGGCCACATTGAACACCTGGTGACACAGCAGCACCAGCGCACCAACTTGCAGCTAGGCACACCTAGAGACTTGCTTCGGACTGCGCATGGCCGCCGGCCCCACATCGGCCTCCTCCCCTCTGTGAACCCCACACACCCAACCACCTTGGGGTTCTGGACTGAACTACCACACACCACCACACACCCACCATACACACCTACCGTACACATCCACCTACCGTACACACCCACCTGCCGTACACAACCACCTGCCGTACACAGGCCAGCCTGGTGGTGGACGCGGCCCAGCGGCTGCACGTGGACGTGGACCTGGCGCCGCGCGACAGCGGCGGTGGCGGCGGCAGTGCCTCAGGTGGGCAGGGAGAAGAGGAGGAGGAGGGGGAGGAGGAGGAGGAGGAGGAAGGGGAGGAGGAGGAGGAGGAGGAGGAGGAAGGGGAGGAGGAGGAGGAGGAGGGCGAGGAGGAGGAGGAGGAGGAGATACTGGTTGCGTCTCAATGGCATTGCAAAAGTCCCCAGTGCCGCCCACGCGTCCTCTGCTAAAGATGGATTGCCTCTGAAACGAGCTGCCGCACGCAAACCCTCGGCACAGCAGGTGACGGCGCCAGGCGGCGCGGGGGCAGCAAGAAGGGTGCAGGGCGGCATAGCGCGGAGGAGCAGCAGCGCGCCGGCGGCAGCAGCAGCGGCGGTGGCTATGTGCGCCTGTTCGGCACCGCGCGGCTGCCGTCCGCTGCAGCGGCCGCCGGCGGCAAGGGCGGTAAGGGCGCGGAGTCTGTGGTGGGCGACGGCGGCGGCGCCAGCACCGGCACCGGCGGCGGCAGTAGCAGGAGGGTGCGGCCGCCTGCACCGCGGAAGGCGGTGGCTGCACGGAAGGGCGCGCGCGGCCGGCTGGCAGGCGTGACGGAGCATCCGGCTACTGCCGCCTTGTCGGATGCAGCAGTGATTGCGGCTGTAGCAGGCGTCGACAAGGCGCCAGCTACTGCCGTCCCCGCTGCTACCGGCGGCGCATCGCCTGCGACAGCCGCAGCGTTGCAGACGATTGTCGGCAAAGCGGCGGCGGCGGCGGCTTGTGGTGGTGTTGACGGCAGTGGGAGCACGCCGACGGACAGTCTCAGCAGCGAGAGCGGCGGCACAGGCAGCGAGCAGCGGAACAACGCGGCGAAGGCGGGCACTGGAGGCCCGACCCGCAGCCGCGGCAGCAGCAGCAGCAGCAGCAGCACTGCGTCCGTGTCTGGCAGTAGCACTGGAGGCGGCAGTAGCAGCGAGACGGCGGAGGCGGCGGCTCCGCAGCCTGGCTTTGCGTCGGCTTCGGCAGCAAGCCCAGTTCCTGAGGCAGAGGCAGCGGCAGGGGGTGACGGCGCGGTCGGTGGCACGGGGGCCGGTGGCACGGGGGCAGGCGCAGAGCGGCTCGAAGCTTGGGACGCGGAAGCTGCAGATAAGCATGCGCAGCAGTCACTGACGCAGGTGGCGGAGGCGGCGCCACGGTCGGTGGAGCGGGGGGCAGGTGCTGAGAGCGACGGCGGGTCTGAGGGAGCGCACGCGCCTCCGCCTACGCCCACTGCAGACCAGGAGCTGCAGCAGCAGCAGCAGCAGCAGCAGCAGCCGCTGCGGGCGGGCGTCCCCCGCCCACCGGTTGCATCGCACGCCCTGCTCGACAGCGGTGGCAGTAGCAGCAGTAGCAGCAGTAGCAGCCTCAACGCCACCAGCGCCAGCTCTGGCTCCACACCCGCTGCAGCTGGAAAGACGCCCGCTGTGGACAGGCGCACAGGGGGAGGCAAGACCGGCAGCACCAGCAGCAGCAGCAGCACCGGGACGGGCACAGGTGCAGAGGACGCGGAGGCGGCCGAGGAGGACACGGGGCCTGGGGGGCGCGGCCGGAACCCCGCACCCTCCTCCGCTCCAGATCCCAGCAATGGCGTGAATGGCAGCAGCACTAGCACCACCACCACCACCACCACCACCACCAAAAGCAGCGCCAGCAGCAACGGCGCGCACCCACAGGATTCGGACGTCCGGTCAGCCCCGGCCGACCTCCTGCCCGGATCCGCCTCGGACCTGGATCCAGCTGCTGCTGCAGCTGCAGCTGCTGCTGCCCCTCAGGACGTCGATGCCGCCATCGCGGCCGCGCAGGAGGAGGCGGGGGCGCTGGACTCACAGGAGCAGCTGACGGAGCTGGAGCTGGACCTGTTGGATCTGGATCTAGAAAAGCGCGCCGCCGGTGCCGCAGCCGCCGCCTCCGCCCCCACCAGGCTGACGGATTTAGTGACCACGTCTGAGGAGCTTGGGGTCCTGTGGTCCGACGGTAACGAGCAGGAGGAGCAGGAGGATGGGCGCGAGGAGGGGGAGCAGCAGCAGCAGCGGGGCCAGGGCCAGGGCGCTGATGGGACGGAGGAGGAGGAGGAGCAGGAGCAGGAGGACGAGCTGGTTGCGGAGCTGCATGTCCGCGACGGCGGGCTGGGGCTGCTGGTGGCGCTGGTGCCGGAGGCGGAGTGGCTGGGCGGCAGCGCGGCGGTGGACCTGCGGCTGCGGGGGCCGCTGGCGGCGCCGCGCGTGGAGGGCGCGGCGGTGGTGACGCGGGGGGCGCTCAGCAGCCCGGCGCTGTTGCGGTACCCGGTCACCAACATCAACGCCGACATCCGGGTGCGTGCGTACGGGCGTGGGGGTGCCTCGCGTCGCGTGGGGCGGGCGCAAGCTGAAGTCCCGGCAAGGGCCTGGGCTGTGACGTGGCGGCACACAGACGATGGCTGGCAGACCGTTGCAGCATTTGCTTAACACACGCGCAACACGTGGCATGACAACGGCCGCCCCCGTCCCGCAATCTTTCATGTATTCCCCCCCTCCCCCGGCCCTCCAACAGTTCGACGGCACCACGCTGCACGCGCGCTCAGTGGACGCCGCCATCGGCAAGACCGGCAGCTTCAGGGTGCGCGGTTCGCTGCCCGTGCAGCCGCCGCCGCCGCCGCCGCCTGTAGCTGCGGCTGGTGCGGACTCATCCAGTGGCCCCTCCGGCCGGGCGCTCCACCACCACCACCACCACCACCACCATCACCACCACCACCACCACCACCACTATCGGCACCTGGACGACGCCCCCGAAGGCTCTGCTGCTCCGGCCACCACTGCCGGCAGCGCCAAGCCCCAGCCCGCCGCCCAAAGGCCGCAAACCACCACCACCACCGCGGCAACGGATGCTGCTGCTACTGCCACTGCTACAACCACAGCCCAGCAGCAGCAGCAGCAGCCTCAGGGCGTGACGGTGGAGGTGTCGGGCGCGGAGCTGCGGGTGCGCGGCGCCTACAGCGGCCTGCTGGACGGGCGGCTGGTGCTGAGGCGCTGTCTGGCGGCGCCGCTGCTGGGCGGGCGCCTGCGCTTCAGCCGCGGTACCGCCTACCTTCTGCCGCCGCAGGTGGGGGTGGGGGTTGTGGGGCCAAGGGGGGCCAAGGGGTGGGGGCGGGCACGTGTGCGGCCCCGCTCGTGTGCGTGCTGACACGGCGTAGCCATGCGTCGCCCCTGTGTGGTGTGGATGCTTGGCCCGTGCTTACGCTTGCTGCGGCAAGTTGCGCGCTGCTACGCGCTGTGTTTGTGAGCATGGTCACAACTAACGTTAACTCAACGGCTGTCAACGTGACGCTCCCCGCGACCGCCCCGCCCCGCCCCGCCCCATGGTGCCGTGCCGTGCCGTGACGTGACGTGACATGATGGCACGAACCGCCACACAGGGCCCTGCGGCGCCCTCCGCGGCTTCCGCATCCGCGCCCGAGCGCCCTGCCGCCGACCTGCTGGCCGACGCCGCCTCGGACGCAGCCGGCGCCGGCGCCCCCGGGGGCGGCTCCGCCTCCCCCTCCCTGTCCGCGTCCTCCTCCTCGTCCTCGTCCGCCGAGGTGGTGCGCACCTCGTTCGCGCTCCTCAAGGCCGGCCGCAAGCGCGCGCTGCTGGCGGCGGGGCGCGCGGCGGCGGCGGCGGGCGGCGCGCTGGCAGTGGAGCACGTGAGTGGTGGTGATGCCGCGGTGGCGGCGGCGGCGGGAGCGGCTGTGTGCTCATGCGTTTTGCCTTTGGGATTATGGAGAGCCGCGGAAAGGGGCCGCGAAAGGCACAGCGGCTGCACGGATTAGGAGGGATCTAGCATGTCGGATTCTCTGAATCATGGGGTAAGGAGCCGCCACAGGAGAGCTCCTGTCCTGTCGTGCCATGCATCATCATTCCGCTGCTGCTGGCGTATTACTGCTGCTACTGCTGCTGCTGCTCTCGCACTGCGGCCGCCGACGCAGGACGCTGCTTCGGGCGGGGCGGCGGGCGGCTCCGGCGGCGCGGCGGCCCCCGCGCCGCCGCTGACGCTGGCGGGCCTGGAGGTGGCTCTGGGCCCCGACCTGAGGGCGGTGTTCCCCGTGGTGCTCAACCTGGGGCTCAGCGGCACGGTGCGTGTGTGTGTGTGTACGTGTGCGTGTGCGTGTGCGTGTGCGTGTGCGTGTGCGTGTGCGTGTGCGTGTGCGTGTGCGTGTGCGTGTGCGTGTGGAGGCGCTGCCTGGCTGCTGCTGTGTGTTGGCACGACGTCGGTGTCGGTTTGATGCTGGCCTCCGCGCTCCGCCCTCCGCCCTCCGCACATCCTCCTGCCCTCCCGCCCTCCGCACATCCTCCTGCCTGACAGAACCTGACCTGGCCTTTTCTGTCCAGCTGCCCAACTGCCCAGCTGCCCAACTGCCCAGCTGCCCACACCACCAACTGCCCGCACCTGCAGGTGTCGCTGTCCGGCCCCGCCGACCCTGACCGCCTCACGCCCACCGGCGTCATCACACTGGACAGCGGCACGCTCAACCTGCTGGCCACACAGGTGGGTGGGTGGTGGTGGGAGTGGGCGGGGATGCAGGAGTGTGGGTGGGGAGGTGCAGGAGTGGGAGTGGGCGGGGGTGCAGCAGTGGGAGTGGGCGGGGGGGAGTGCAGGAGTGGTGGGTAGGAGTGAGGGGTGCAGGAGTGGTGGGTAGGAGTGAGGGGTGCAGGCGTGTGCGAGGTGCGAGGTGCTGTCCATGATCATGTGTCGGACGCCGCTGATGCGTGTATGACGCACTCACGCTTGCTTGAATCTCGTGTCTCATTGCCCTTCCGCAGTTCGTGTTGGACCGCGAACACGACAACCGCATCGTCTTCGGGCAGCCCGACCTGCAGCAGCCCGGGGAGGCGGTCGGCAGCAGCAGTGCCGGCGGCGGCAACGGAGCCAGCGGCGGGGCCGCGCGGGACGCAGCGGCGGGCAGTGGTGAAGGCGGCGGCCCGGACAGCGCCGCCGCAGGGCCCGGCGGCGGTGGCGGCGGCGGCGGCGCGGCCATGGACCCGTTCATTGACGTGGCGCTGGTGTCTGGCGACCTGCGGGCGGCCATCCAGGTGCGTGCAGTGTGGCGGCGGCTGGCCGCGTGAGCACACACGAGCCGGCTGCTGAGAGGCAACAGCGAGTGCGCGGGCTAGCTTTGCTCTTGTGTCCCCCCTGCTGCGTGATGCACAGCCTGTGGGGGCATCAAAGGATCAAATGTCGCAACGGGCTGCTGTGGTGCCGCCACGGTGCCGTGTTGTTGTTGTTGTTGCAGGGTCGCGCGAGCACCTGGCAGGAGGGCCTGTCGCTCACGGCCTCGGGCACCCCGCTACTGGGCGGCGGCCCCGGCGGCCCCGGCTCGGGCGGCGGCGCCACCGCCAGCGGCGTGCCTGGCGGCGGCGGCGGCGGCGTGGTGGGCGGCGACGTGCTGGCGGCGGGGCTGGACGGCGGCGGCGGGCCGGGCGGCGTGTCGGGCGTGGGCGGCGGCGCGGGTGGCGCTGGCGGCGGCGGTGGCGGCGGCCCGGGCGGCGGCGAGTCCATTGGGGACGCGGCGCGCATCCTGGAGGAGCGCCTTGCGGATGCGCTACTGGGTAAGCGTACGGCGTGACTTGACGGGAGAACGGGTCAAGATGACCGGACGGTGGGCGAAGCACAGCATACGGTACTGCTAGGCCCCCCGCCAAAGCATCATCCCACCGATCCATCACCCCGCCCGTCTTCTGCCTCCCCTCCAAACCCTCACCCCTCCCCACCCCAGGCGAGAAGGGCCAGCTGGCTCTGCGCTCGCTGGCGCGCTCCACCGTGAGCTCGCTGCTGCCGCGCATAGAGACGCGGGGCCAGGTGCGTGCGTGCGTGCGTGCGTGCGTCATAGCTGCTGTGAGGGTGCAGTGGTGCACACATTATACGTTGTGTTACAGCTGTGGGGGTGCAGTGGTGCACACATGAGAAGACAGCGGCAGCGACTCCCAGGTGCCTGGCTGTGTGGTGTGTGCTGTGTGTGCTGTATGTGTGTGTGTGGGGGGGTAGTTCATTCCAGAAACCAAAGCGACCATTGCACCCCAAAAACCCAGAACCATAGAGCGCGGAGGAGAGGGATGTGCTCGTGTTCTTGGCAAGGTGGGGTGGTCGGTATGCACCCGCAGGTAGCCCGCCCCAGCCGCCCTAGCCGGCCCTTGACACCCGGCACCCACCCACCCACCCGCGCATGGTCGCCACCAATCGCCGTCTTGCCCCGTTGTCCCTCCCCGCCCCCCTCCCGGCCCGGTGTTGCCCCCCTCTCCCTTTGTTTGCCCTTTCCCTTTCGCATGCCGCCGTCCCGCCCTGGCGCTGGTCCCCTGCCTGGCGCCCGGGCTCCACTCCTGATTATTAGGTGGGTATCAAATTCGCGCGTCTAGCCTGCACTGCTCGTTAGCACGTGACGTTTGTTGGTGTGCGAGCCTGGGTGGCACTTGCGAAGGCGGCTGCCGTCAACCTTGCCCGAGACTGAAGTGGTAATCGCCTACTCAGTCAAAGGTTAAGTTTGGGTGGCTCGATGGGCAGCGACTGGGAATTTTGGGTTCGGACCGGGACTTATCGGGTTGTGGGAATGTTTGCGAGTTTTTTCTCCTCCTCCTCCTCCCATATTAGGCCACGCTCACCTCCTCGCTCTTATGCATTGGGTTTGGTTTAGTTTGGGCTGGTAACCACAACCCCCCCCGGCACTTCATTATTGATTAAACACCATCCATGGATGGCTACCCCCCCCCCCCGCCCCCACACGGGGGTCAGACCCCCCCATCGAGACCCCCCAACTTCAAAGGCTTATAACTTTTGCTCTGCACGGTGTTACCACAAACCAAGTAGATAGGCGCATCATAATTGTGGATCCCACCAGGTTCAGAGGTGGTAACACCGTGCGGGCTAGGGTGCGCCTAGGGCCTTCAGTGAACACATGTTGGGCATGTAGGAAGGGCGGGTTCTACGCATGCAGGCCGTACCGTACCCCTCATTCGATGTTACCAACACACTTATTGTACCCTTACTACACAATAACATTGCTGGGCAGGGGGAAAAGGATGGGGAAACGGCCATTTGGAGGGTCTTTGATGACCCGCGTAACGGGCTGGCGCAGGCGCCGACAGCTAGGTGACTAGGGGCCCCAGAGCCCCTCCCGACGGCATGCCGCATAACCGTTTCAACTTGTCCAATACATGCCAAAAGCGACTCCTGAGTGGGCCCTGGGATCAAATTAGCGAAGAATACCAGGCCGACATGCCGAGCATTTAGAGCTCGCTTCAGTCGCGAGCGCCGTGCTCGGTGGCTGCAGACTGTCGTAATTGCATCCCTATTATGTATATGATTGACGACAAGGGTATTGGATATGATTTACGGTGTTGCCGTGTCAATCAAGTCGGGACATTTTGCGCCAACGAGCAAAGTAAAATATCAGTAAACCCTCGTCTATTTATGGACTGTAAACAAGGATGGTCTATTTAGATTGAGCGCTCGCGCGGCGATCAGGAAGTTCTACCTGGTCCGGATTTCAGGCCCCCTCCCGACCGGCCGTGTGGCCCCCGTGTGCCCCGCCCCCCACTGGTGCAGTTCGGCAACGCGCGCTGGCGGCTGGTGGGCGCGCCCAGCCTGCCCTCGCTGCTGTCGCTGCCGGACCCGGTGGCGCAGCCCAGCCGCTTCCTGTCCACCCTGGCGCTGGGCACGGAGGTGGAGGTGGCCTTCGGGCGGCGACTGCAGGTGCGTGTGTGCGTGTGTGGGGGGGGGGGGGGGGGGGGGAGTTCATTCCGGAGACCAAAGCGACCACTGCAGATAGGGGAGAGGGGACAGCGGGGGGGGGGCGGTGCAGAAAACACGGGGGGGGGCTCGCGGGGGCAAAGTATCAGGGGATGTGGGGGGTATCCGGGTCAAGTCAGGGAGGGAGCTGTGAGGGCGGCGGCACAAGTTCGCAAGCGATGCCTTGCTCCTAGCCGGGCCGGGGGGGCTTGTTGGTATACGGTAATACGGTACATTCCACTTGCCTGCGCCACACCCACTCCCGAGCCCCCACACCCACTCCCGCGCCCCCACGCGCACTCACGCACCCTCACGCACCCTCACGCGCCCTCACGCGCCCCCACGCACAGGCGTCGCTGTCCCACAAGCTGGGCCAGGACATGGGGCGCGGCGGCGGCGAGCTGCCGGGCGGCGGCGGCGGCACCGAGGCGCGCCTCAGCCTGCAGCTGAGCGACCGCGTGCGGCTGCAAGGCCACCTGGCGCGCGGGGCGCTCATCCCCAGCGTCAGCCTGCAGTACAGCAGCGAGGGCATCGCCGGCGGGCTGGGCGGCGCGGGTGGGGGAGGAGGCGGTGGGGGACCAGGAGGAGGGGGGGTTGGAGCAGGAGGAGGGGGGAGCAGGGGTGAGAGCAGGGGTAATGAAGGAGGCTCGGTGAAAGGCGGTGACGGCGCGGAAGTCGGAGACGGCAGCGCGGCGGCGGCGGTGGGGAGCCAGGGGGGAGTGGCAGGTGGGAGTGGGAGCGGAGGAGGTGATGGCGGCGGTGTTGCAGGCAAGGCCACCGGCAGTAGCAGCAGTAGCAGCAGTAGCAGCAGCAGCAGCAGCAGCAGCAGCAGCAGCAGCAGCAGCAGGGGGCGGTAATGCCCCCAGGGGACAGATGGGCCGCGGCGATCTGTGGTCCCGCCGCTGTAGGGTGGGGGGCGGGTGAGTGGCGGGTGAGCCGTACAGTAAAGCTGATGAGTGATGGAGCGGGCACGCACGCAACGTAGCTGTAGGCGTAGTTACGATAGGCTGAATTCGCGGGGTGAGCGTGTACAGAACTGACAAGCAGGATAGGATAGGCAGGGAGGTTGGCTTGCCCCTTCCCCCGAAGGGGGAGGGGCGGAAGCCCTTGCGGTCACCTCGATTGACTCCGGGGCGGGGCCCTCGGTTATGACAGTTTTTCACAGTTTTGTCGAAGGGTTACTTTCCCGGACGACGCGGACAAATCTGTCGCTTAAGATAATATGTAAAGGAGCCATGCATGTAATATGCACCAGGGTTACATGGAAAGCGGACTGAGTGGAATATAGGTTCGAGATGTGCATGGGGAACATCGGAGCCAATTGCAGGCGATTTGTATTGCGTCTTGAACCCTGTCTACAGCTGTGGGCTCACCCATGACCAATAACATTTGTTGTACTTTTGTCATGTCCGTCAAACAATATTGCAAGCAATGCGCGTTGTCGCCGTTCTCGAAAGCAGGACGGCGTGCCGGCTGAAAATCCCCAACACCGAGTACACTAGGCGGTAATAGGAAGCATAGGTACCTGAGGCGGTTCTCGCAAGGGTCAGCAGCCCTTGCAGCAACCTTGTATCGCTTTGTATCGCATGTATCGCGTATATCGCTTGTATCGCTTACATATGAATGTCAGGACAGAACTTGATCTCTATCGTGAAGCCGAGGAAACGATCGACATTATTGTCAGCGAACTTCACTCCTATTGCTAAATGGATTGCACGTGCGAAGCACTTGTATAAAAAAGCTTGAGATACAGCCTATGATTACGAGGCCATCCACGCGCACTTCAAACGCGCACTTCTTCGCGACCTCCCTCGCCCTCTCGCCCCCCTCGCCCCGCTCGGCCCCCTCGCCCCCTCATCCCATATTCCCAAAAGGGGCAAGCCGTGGTACTGCGTAGCGGTAGGTGTTTTTACTAGGGTAGCGCAAGAGGACGTTGAGTCTGGACTGCTGGACTGCCGCAGCGGCACAAGACCGCTGTAACAAGGCGGGAGCAAAACGCTCCAGCAACCTCCAGCCAGCTACTGACGTCGGTACGGTTCAACCGTAACGGTTGCAGCGCGTTTTCTTGCCTATGCGCCCCGAGACAACCATTTGCCTGCGCATATGGGTTCTGTGGGGGCTTCGGACACTCTCGGGACGCCCCATTCTTGCCCCATGCCCTGTTCCATCAGCGGTGAGTGATGGCGTAGTAAGTGAGAGGGAAGCTGCATGGAGTTGGATCCATACCGCATGTCAGCACTCGTTTACTTCGTAAGTAACTGCCATTTGCATAGATTGTTCGGAACACGTATTAAAGACTTTTGTTGCTGAAGTAAGCTGGAGCCCGCCAGGAATTCTCTCGGTTCCATACTGACCTATTCGCGGCGTTCTGAGAAGCACTTGTTCTGGGTATTTGATTTTGGTGTAGCAATATACGGCTGATAATGGGCGGAGGAGCTTCTAAGGCGGTAGGTCTTCTGCGCATTTGCGCGTGGCCATCCCTGCGGAATTCCACCTATTGCTTCTACTTTGCTCTGTAGAGGGAACTGGAGATACGGCAAAAACTTGAAGAAGCTGAGGTGAGTGCGGGTTCGGTGCTGCCGAGTGCCGAGGCTCCCCGGTCTACGGGCTAACGGGCTGTGCTAACCTGTGTGCTAACGGGCTGTGCCGCCCCGGGGCCCACCCGCGTCCCTTCCCTCTGCCACACAGAAACGCGCAACAGCACTGCGCACACAAGCGGAAGAGATGCAGTCTCAGCTGCGATCCCACCAAGTGACGATTGATGAAACGCGCAAGGAGCTGCTTTCTGACGAACAAGAAGACAGCGGGACGGCGGCGGCCGCGGCGACTGGCGCTGCCGCTGCACCTGCTCCTGTGACGCCAGCAGCAGCTGAGGACGCCGCTCAGTCAGAGGCAGCTCAACAGGAAGGAGAAGGGAAAGACGCGGAGAAGGCAGCTGCTGAGGCCTCCTAGCCCGCCCCCACCCAGATCTTTGTGCTGTGCCGACGGCCTAGTCTCCAGTGGGGGCACAACAGCGCCGCAGCGCGTCCGTACGACCTACCCCATAGAAGGAGCGTGAGCTTGCCCCGACCACACAGAGGCGTCCAGCCATCCCCAGCTGCCAGCAGCTGCTAGGGGCGGCACAGCAAGGCCTGGAGCCACAACCCGGTGGGGGTGCGGGGGGGGGGGGGCCGGGCGGGCGGGCGGGCGGCCCGGGCTAGCGGCT
This sequence comes from Chlamydomonas schloesseri, assembly GCA_016834595.1. Classification (NCBI taxonomy): domain Eukaryota; kingdom Viridiplantae; phylum Chlorophyta; class Chlorophyceae; order Chlamydomonadales; family Chlamydomonadaceae; genus Chlamydomonas; species Chlamydomonas schloesseri. Next base: position 260,578 of record JAEHOD010000028.1, on the reverse strand, counting down.
CACTGCTGGCTGAGTGCGTGATGTCAGGCGAGTAGATCGAGAGCTGTGGTTGGGGCTGGGGTTGGGGCTGGGGCTGGAGCGGGCGGCCCTGGAGGTGTCGAGGACGCAGGAGAGGAGGAGGGGAAGGCGGGGCTTGGAGAGAGATGGCGGTTGCAAATGGGGGTTTTGGGCTGAGCCCCCCCCCCCCCCAGCGAAGCGTAGATGGGCCAGGGGCCGGGTTAACTTGCCGGGGATGCTCACATAATCACAGGCGTATGAACATGGCGAGTGAACTGGAAGGTGGCGCTTTGTATTGCGCATTGGGGCGTGCGGTGCTCGTGCCGCCACGTCCGTGCTGAGAGTTGCCGTACACGGCACGACTTATCAGAGCTGCCCGGGGCCAGGCGGTGTGGTTGGGCACCCTTGCGCTTGGGGGAATGGGTCGACTGCTGGGTAAGCCAGCAGGCAGAAGCTGATGGGCGGGTCAGGTTCAGCGGAAGGCAGTAGAGAGGGAGGAAGGAATGGTATGGAAGCAAATGCTACGCAGGATGAAGGTCATTACTGGTATAGCCACTTACTTTCGTGTGCGTGGTATTAGTACATACGATGACCGGTTTTAAGCGGGCTAGCAGGACACATTCTTATTTGTGATGTTACACCGAGGGACCCAAGAGGACCGCTATGGCGGCATCTCTTTGCTGGCTGCCAACCTGCCTGCAGCCACGCACAGTTGTACAGTGTGTGCGCCGTTCAGGTTGTCGGCGCTCTCGCCAGTCCAAAGAGGCTGGTAGGCTGCAGCGGCCGTGTTTCGGGCCCGGGGCAGAAGCCTTCCCACAGCTGTAACATATTAGAGTGTTTGCTTTGCAAGGAGACTTGCCCACAGCTCGCTTCTCCAGACGGCGTCTATCTCCTAGACCACTTCACATGCACTCATGCAACGAGCATCCAGAACTGCACAGTGACTAGCCGCATACATCACAAGGTGTTGCATGCATGCAAAAGCAACTCAACAAGAATTCTATCCTGATGTGTGAATGTTATGCTCCGAAGATGATTTTAAATCCCGATAAATCCTCGATATTCTCCACCAAGCCCTACCTTCAGCAGCTCGTCTCCGACAGGGCCGGAAACATGCATGCACAGATGCAATGATCAGTGTTTGGTGTGATGACGTGCTTGCCCACTCATGTGCTTGCCCAGCAGGCGATGGCCACTTATCACGACATGCCTCACACACACCTGCACATACACATGCACACACGCACGCACGCACGCACACAAACACACACACACACACACAGTTCTCTCCCTTGTGATCTCTAACACACACACACACACCTTATGCACATTACACACCCCATTCACAAGATAAGTTGCTCGAGTGAACCCTTCCTCACTGTATCCTTGCGCTCCATCTCTCAACGTACGCAGTGCAGTCAGCGAATAAATGAAGCCTCCCAAGATATCAATTGCAAAATGATGCAGTCTCATAGCATGATTTTAGCAGTCTGAAGCCGGAGGCCTACCTGGACAGGGGGCCACGCGTTTGCAGCATGGCCTGTGGGTCGCGTTGTGGTCGTCGCACTCCCACGCACACAAAAACACTAAAAACACCACCATTCATGAATCTATGCGTGCTGTGCACATTCTTCAGTTCTCCGTCAGGACACAGAACTTCACTCAGCCTCAATTAGAGCACAAGCAACACGCAGCCTCACGAAGTCCCTGCCGACAGGACTTCTGCCTGCTGCTGCCCCTACAGGAAGGACTCCTGCTGCCCCTGCTATCTACCAGCGCCGCAGTGCCGCCCGCACGCGTCGCTAGGGCACCACGCCGGCGTGCGTGGCTCGGGGCATATGGGTTTATTCCCTCGTTCCACAGCTGCGTCATATGTGATGAATGACCAAGTGCGTGGTAGCTGCTAGTTGGTGCGTGCGTGTTCAGTGCTCGCCCACCCCTCGCAGCAGAGGGGCCCCCATCAACAGGTGGCGGTGATGGTGGTGGTGATGACCAGCAGTCATTGTTGTAGCGTTCTTGAACGTGATGCCCTTCACCGGGTTCTCCGCCCACTGCGGCAGGCCGCTAACGGCGGCCCGCGTGGCGTCGGTGATGGGGAAGCCCCAGGTGGTAAAGAAGGGCACCAGGTTGCGGCCGGCCACCTGGCTGGCGGTCACAATGTACAGCTGCACGCGCGTCCAGTAGTCCTGTGTGTGTGTGTGTGTGTGTGTGTGTGTGTGTGTGTGTGTGTGTGTGTGTGTGTGTGTTGGTAAACGGAAACGGAGAGAATTCCCTGCAATCGCTCGCAGTTACTGACAGTGTGTGTGTGTGTGTGTGTGGTCCGGTACGATGTGTGTGTGTGTGGTCCGGTACGGGAGGCGTGTACGGCATTAAGTGTGTTATACCGTAGTGACACTGTGTACGGTATTCGCAACACGGTCCCCGCCCAAAAGTGTGAAAGTGTGTTGCGGAATAATCCCACAATATTGTCTGGCCCGAAGTGCGAATTGCTGTGCCGACGACCTCGTGCGAAAAAGGCGCGGTAGGAAGGAGGGGAAGGAAGTAAGAGGGAGGAGGGAGGGGAGGAAGAGAGGAGGGAAGGAAAGAGGGTGTTGCCAGTTTGCCGAGGCCAAGGGGGGTCCCCTAATATCCATGTGACGCCCCCTTTTCGCCGTGCGAAACGCCGTGACTGCGAATTAAAGGATAGTCACGATATCCAGCCGTGCGAAAATCGGATTGCGAATACATCGTGCTACTACGGTACGTGTGTTTGTGTGTGGGGGGGGGTCATTCCAAACCTGAGCAAATATCCATAGGGGGCGCATATGGCATGGCAGGCGCATGCATTGTCATGGTAGCGGACGGAGGGGGGAAGGGCAAAGGTGCAAGGAAGCGAGAGCCAGCAGCAGCAGAGCGTGGCGTGCATGCATGTACGGCGGTATAGAACTCGCTTGGTCGCACAACACAGCAGCCCCTGGCACCTCTTCTCGCAAGCCCCCGCCCCGGCCCGCCGGTCACCCTGCCCCTGCCTGCCTGCCTCCATGCATGCATGGGCATGCATGCATGTTCCACGCCATCACGCACGTCATCACGCCATCACTCAGCCACGCCGGCGCACGCACCGTGATGTAGCCGGATCCCATGGCGCGGTAGGCGCCGTACATGCGGCTGTAGAAGCCCCAGCCGAAGCCCTCCTGCAGCTGCAGGAAGGTGATGAGCGCGTTCCACACGCTCCAGTTCGTGCCCCAGTTGCTGGGGCCGTAGCAGCCCCTGTTCGTGCAGTTCATGTAGGCCGCGATGGCGTTGCGGCGCTTGGATATGTCCGCCACCTGCGTGTGTGAATGCGTGCGTGGCCGGTGGTGCGGGTATGGGTGCGGGGCCGGGTAGAGCGGGTAGGTGCGGGTTGCGTGGCCGGGGGGAGGGGGTTGTGGTTACCAGCCCAAACTAAACCAATCTAAAGGAAGCGGAGTTGAGTAATGCAATTAAGGTAATACAACGAAATACTCGTTAGGTTGAAGCAGTCGAAGAAGACGGGGGGAGGGGGGATAGTTCATTCCAGAAACCCATGGGGGGTGCGTGCGCGCGCGGGGTTTGGAGCCATGCATCCACTGCTGATGCTGATGCCACCCAGTCGACGCACGCACGCGGTTCCAGCTATCGTGGTGGCTAGCACTCGATAACCATTCCCCTCCTCTCCCCCATACACACACACACACACACACACACACACACACACACACACACACACACACACACACACACGCGCGCGCGCGCGCGCACACACACACCTCGTTGTAGTGCTCCCAGCGTATGGCGCCGTAGCCGCCCGTGGTGGGGTTGACCACGTTGAGCTGCGCCATTGGCAGTGGCAGTGCGGTGCGGTGCATTTCCGGTATTAGAGCGCAGTGCGCAGCGCAGTGGCGTCATGAGAGGACGTGACGTGACGTGCGTGCGCAGCAGCATGAGCAGCAATAGGAAGCTAATGGAGGCAGGGATACGTGGGGGCGATGCATCACCATGCATGGCGCCCGCCCGCCCACCCACCCACCCACCCACCCACCCATCGGCGGCAATAATGGCCCTGGTTGTTTGCCTGCAAACCGCAAGCTACTACATACAGTTGCAGCGGCAGCAGCTGCAGCTGCTGCGCTCACTCACCATGGCCCACGCGCTAAAGACGTTGACTGAGGCCTCGGCGGTCTGGTCGCCCAACTCCATGTTGGCCCCTGTGCGCGGACGTACGTGCGCACGTACGTGCGCACGCGGCAGTGAGCCGTAGTGAGCGAGGGGCGCTTCATTCCGCTGCGCTGCAGTCAACGGCTTTGCAAAAGCCCGCGACATGATGACCACAACAGTACCCCAAGAACGCACTTGCCAGCCCCCATCCAACATACAACATCTGGCTCACTCCCCCACACACGCTCATACGTACACACATTGGTGGTTGTGGCCCAGCTCATGGAATGGGCCCCAGGCGCCGTATTTCTGCATGCATGCAGGCACGCCAGCAGTAGTCAGACAAGGGTTGCTCTGTAAAGCTGGAAAATGGGAGACGCCCCTGGGAAATTGTAGCTAGGATGGACGGCGATTGGCCATAATAATACCTAAAGCTGCCAATGTCCGCAACTGAACGCTCCAAAAGCCAGCCGGGCCACCCCCACCCACCATCGTCACGCCCCCCCTCATCCTCGCCACCTTCACCCATTCTCGTGGTCGGCTGCGTGCGTTGGGTTCTGGGGCCTGCCCAGCCCCCTCCGCACTTCCTCACCCACGGCACCCACCCGCCCCTCACACGTACGCATCCACGTACCCAGTATCCACGCACCTGACCTCCATCCCACCCCCACCATGCACCCAACCCCCACCACACCACCCCCGACCACCCTCCTCAGTCCCGCCCCCACGGCGGGTTGCAATGGTCGCTTTAGTTTCTGAAATGAACTACTCACCCCCATCCCTAACCATCCGTGCTAACCATCCCTAACCACCCTCCCCAGTCCCGCCCCCACCCCCCACCCCTAAGCACCCACCCCTAGCCGCCCTCCGCAGCCCCGGCCCCTCCTCCTCCCACCCCACACCCCCGCACCCCCACCCCCACCCCCACCCCGCACCCCCACCCCACACCCCCGCACCCCCACCCCCACCCCCACCCCGCACCCCCACCCGCAGGTAGGGCTCGTCCAACAGCTCCTGCCAGAGGCGCGGCACGTTGTAGGCCATGATGGGGTAGCCGCTGTGCAGCCAGCCTGCACTGATGTCCTCGTCCACCACGATGCGCTCTGTGCGCACGTGTATGTGTGTGTGTGTGTGTTAGGAAAGCACAAGGGAAAGGGTCGACACTGTGCGTGTGTGTGTGTGTGTGTGTGTGTGTGCGTGTGTGCATGTGCATGTGTGTGTGTGTGTGTGTGTGTGTGTGTGTGTGTTGGTAAACGGAAACGGAGAGGAATCCCCGCAATCGCTCGCAGTTACTGACGGATACGCACCGAATACTTCTTGGACGGTACCGCGTAGCCCCGGTAGTCATACTTACCCGCAGAAATAGCCTGGAACCCGTCGGGCGTTCGCGAAGCAAACCGACCCCGACATGCACCCATATGCTTGTGACATGCGCCTAAAAACGTTTACCCAGCACGCCTAATTCCCTGATTCCCGCCCGCTGTCCGTAGTCTCACCTACAGGCGGCAGAGGAAGCATAGGCAAAGGGCGGCAGCGCGAAAGTGTCACGGGCATGGCAAAGAAAAAGAGGCGGCAATGCTAACGGCGTGCAGCAAGCAAGCTAACTAGACACGCAGCCCGCCCAATCCCAACCCAGGAAACGGCTCTCCTCCCTAGTGGAGGAGAGGACGAGGCAGGGCAGGCGGCGCGCTTAAGACAACTCGGCGGAATGGGGCGCAGTGGCGGGCGCGGTTGCAGAGCTGCGGAACGTGCCAAAACCCCACGCAAAACCCCCGTAATCCCGGGTGGCGTCGCCCAACCCGATAAGCCGCAGTGACCCCGCTGACCGCGGCTGTGTGTGAGTGAGGCACGCCGTGGGCTGGCGGGGGCTGGCCCCCCGCTCCCCGCTCCACGGCAGCACCGAGACTAGGGATGCGCGCGGCCGCAGTGGCCGCGTCGGTGTGTGTGTGTGTGTGTGGGTGTGTGGGTGGGTAGGCAGGTAGGCAGCGGTCAGGTGATGTATGTGTGTGTGTGTGTGCATGAGCGGGCACACAGGCAGGTGAAAATAAACGTGGGCAGGTAGAGGGTAGCATACCAATGGCGAGCACCTGATGAGTGCATGCGCCCACCCACCCACGCCCCCACGCCCACCCATCCATCGACGCCCACGCCCACGCAACCACGCACCAACGAACCCACGAGCCCACGCCCACGCCCACGCCCACGCCCACGCCCACGCCCACGCCCACGCCCACGCCCACGCCCATCCACCCACACCCGCACCCACCCACACCCACACCCACACCCACACCCACACCCACACCCACACCCACACCCATCCACCCACACCCACACCCACGCCCATCCACCCACACCCACGCCCATCCACCCACACCCACACCCACACCCACACCCACACCCACACCCACACCCACGCCCATCCACCCACACCCACACCCACACCCACGCCGCCCACACCCACACCTACGCCCACGCCCACGCCCACCCACCCGCACGCGCCCGGTCGCGGGTCATGTTGGCAATGTCGGCGAATCCGTCCAGCACTTGGTTCCAGAAGTTGAGCAGCGGCAGCGGGTCGGTCAGGTTGCGGATGGCCTGTGCGTGCGTGCGTGCGTGCGTGGTGGGCGAGTGCATGTAGTGATGAGTGACGTGTGGTGGTGGGCGATGACGTGCGTGCATGCGATGTATGGTGGTGTTGGTGACGAGCGGAGGTAGGGGGGGCTAGGGGGTAGCCGGCGGCGGCGGCGGTGGCGGCGGCCACGTCAGCCGGTTCATGTCTGCTGCGTGGAGGAGTACGTGTGCGTGCGTGGGTGCGGGGGTGCGTGCGTGCGTGCGTGCCGACGAGCGCGAGCTAGCCGCCGCTGCATGCGGTATTCCTCCCCAGCAGGCAGCCGCCGCCAAACCTACATGCATACTGCTGCGCCATAACGAACAGCAGCTAGCTAGCACCGACGCACTAGCTACTGGACTACTGCGACTAGCTGCGGGTGCTGCTGGTGTTGATGGCGACCTGCGGCGGGTGCGTGCGTGCGTACGGGTACGCAACGAGCTAGCGGCTCACGATGGACGGCACGGTGATAATGAACTTGCTGGTCTCCAGCTCCGCCCAGGGCGCCGAGTAGTTCCGCACGGTGGCGTTCCAGGCGGCCTGCGTGGCGGTGGCGGTGGCGGCGGCGTGGCGGTGGCGCGGCGTGGTGTGGCGTGGCGTGGCGGTGGCGTGGCGTGGTGTGGCGTGCATACCAGCAGCAGCAGCAGCAGCAGCAGCAGCAGCAGCAGCAGCAGCAGCAGCAGCAGCAGCAGCAGCAGCAGCAGCAAGCAAGTACTAATATTGTGCAGCGGTGCACCTTCTGCTCTGAGAGTAGTGGGAGGGCGCCTGCACGCACAAGCAACACCCTGCTGCGAGGACTAACCCCCCGTTCCTGCAGGAGCCACTCAGTCAGGCGCGTTGCGTTCCGAGTACGTAGGTGCGTGCAGCAGTCTGGACTTCTGGATCGATGGCGGCTGGCTGGCTGGCAGCAGGCAGACAGCTGCTGGACTACTCCGCCACCGTGCGCGCGTGCCAACCCGCCGTACTGCTGTATGTGTGGCCCCCGGCCCCCCTCCGCATTGCGCACTCAGCAGCAGCAGCCCAGGACCGCAGCAGCCGCAGCAGCCGCAACTTATTAGGACTACTCACCACAGTGGTTGAGTTGGCCTTGAAGTAGGGTGCCCGCAGGACGTTGTAAAAGGTGAACTGCGTAATACATGGATGGTGTAGCGTCAGCAGCACGCAGCAGGTACATAGGGTGATGGGCAGGGCAAATAAACAATAAAGGTTCGGGGGGGTAGCCATCCATAGGATGGTGTTTATCAAACGCCCGGGGGGGGCGAGCCGCGTCCATCCACTTGTTGCTGGTTGCTGCCCGCTGCCAGGTACCGCGACAGAGCTGAGCGATCTATGTATCGCGCAATGATGAATTGCAGTCTGCTGCCCCCGGTTTACCCCGCACCCACCCACCCACCCACCCAACCTCACCTGGACGTTTCCCAGCTGCTTGCCTATGGGCACCCGCACGTAGATGAGGCCGCCCACCGGGCTGCCCAGCTGCGTGCCGTTGGCGGCCAGCGGCGTGCTGCCCACCACCACCGGCAGCCGCTTCCACTCGGGCTTGCCCGCGCCCCACAGGTCGTCGGTGTGGGAGCCGACCTGGATGCGCAGCCCCGCGCCGATGGCGGAGGCGTTGGCGGTGGTGACGGTCACCACCTGGCCGGGCGCCGCGAACAGCCCGGTGGAGCGCCACAGGTCGGAGTCGGCAGCGGCGTAGAGGCGCTGCCACTCGATGCCCTGCATGCGGGCCAACATTGCATGCACGCAGTGGGCGGTCGGGCCGGGTCAGGGCAGGTTGTTAGGTGGTTGCACCACTCGCTGCGTGCCCAGAGATAAACGTCGCGCGACGGAATGCTATTATAGTTAAGAGGCTTGCTTGGAAGCAGAAAGCATGCAGCAGCGGTTGATGATGTATACGAGAAGTTGCTAGGGCCAACCACCGGCCAGCTCGCCCCCGCCCTACCTCGGTTCCTGTGATGACCAGGACAGCCGGTATGTAGGGCCCGGCCCTGTCCACACCCTGCACACACATCACCCCGAACCCAGCATCACCCACCCACCGAGTAGTTGCAGGTGATGGTGAGCACCACGTTGGTGCGGGAGGCGTCGGTGCCGTCAAGGCCGGGGATGATGGAGGCGTAGGGCGAGGCCTTGAGCCCCACCACGTTCAGGTTGCGCACGCCCCAGATCAAAGCAGACATCTGCATGCATGCGGCGTGCGGGCGTGCGGCGTGTGGGACACGCATGCGAGCGAGGGGGCCACACACTATTCCGCACGGGCAGCCACACGCGGTTTCGTGGGGAAAGAGGTGTAAATTAAATTGCGAGGCAGCGGCGGGCCTCTTTGCTAATGCTGCGCGATGCCTGCCCTTCGTTCTTGCCTTCATTCGCGCGGTCCTGTCTTTCAAAACAATGATATGCCCCCCCCCCGTTGCCACATCAGCATCAGCATCAGCATCAGCATTAGCATTAGCACCAGGCTTACGTCCAGCACGTCGATGATGTGGGAGGGCCGGGGCCCGGGTATGGGGAAGGTGCGGTTGGGGCGGGCGGCGTTGAGGGTGCTCCACAGCCCGGCGTAGGGGTCGCTGCCGGGCACGCTAGCGCCGGCCATGGTGGTGACGTTGGGGAACTTGGTCTTGCGGGCCGGGAGCCATTTCAGCATGAAGGCAAAGTTCTGGAAGACTGCACATACAGGGCAGGCAGGCAGGCAGGCAGGCATGCGGCGGCGACACCACCAGCGGTCAGGGTTTGTCAGGAGATGAATGTATGGATGAGGCAGCCGCTGGCAGAGGGCGTGCGGACGGCGGTTTGCGTGCCGTGGGTGGTGTAAGGGTAGTAAGGCTTACGTATGTTTCATGGCTATTATTCAGCAGGGCTGCTAGCTAGCCTGCTGTGCGTGGACTCACTCAGGTCATCCAAAGTGGATATCACGGGCCAAGTTGAGTAGTTGGCCTTGGCGTCGGACATCAGCTTCTGCAGCAGCAGCAATTGGACGTCGGTAGGTGACGTGAGTTGGCGGGTGGGGGGTATTGGTGGGCATTCGGTGAGTATAGTGAGTACCCATATATGGCACTGCAAGTGCGTGGATCCTGCCCACAGCACGCAATGCCTGAAGCCGTGTGTCCGGAAGTGAAGCGGTTGTGGTTGTGGTTGTGGTTGTGGTGGTGGTGGCAGCGGTGGGGCAACGCAACCAATGTGTGCCATTAGTCACACGCACACGCACGCGCGCACGCACACACCGTGGTGTACCAGTTGTTGTACAGCATCCAGTGCAGCGGCGGCGCCGTGATGGAGGGCGCGGCCTGCGGGTGGGCGGGCGGGTGGGTGGGTGGGTGCGTGGGCGGGCGGGCAAGGTCGGTGTTTTATCCCAGCCCCCCGCCTCCCCCCCCCCAGATGTTCAATCCGTCCTCAGTCCTCTCCACCGTGTGCCATTAGTCACGTGTGCCGCCAGAACGTGCACTCAGCAGCTACATACTGATGGCCAAATATTACACGATCATCATAACCCGCATGCGCCATACGTCTGCTGTCACGCACGGTGTGTGTTTTGCGCGATGTCCATGCATGCATGATGCAAACGCCACTCCGCTGGCTGCTGCTTGCGGCAGGGCATGGCGGCGGCCCGGTAGCGCAGCAGCGCAGCGCACGCATGCTCGCAGTACACGCATGCTCGCACTACAGTATACACACGCACGTCCAAAATATACGCACGCACCGCGGGTCCGTTATCGGCGCTGGGCGTGATCATGAGTCCCAGGGGCCACAGGATGCGGTTCACGGAGTACTCGGCGTAGATGTCGTAGTTGGGGTTGAAGTACGACTGGTACCAGATGTGGCCTGGTGACCAGGGTTGGAGTGGGAAACGAGGCGCGCACGTATGGTGCAATTTATAAAGTGTGTGGGTGTGGGGCGGGGGCTGGAGGCTTGCTGTTTTGAAGGAAAGTCGTGGGTGGACGGACGGATGGATCGGCACATCCCTTGCCTCTTGGGCCCCTAGCTACCCGCCCCATTGGACCGGCGGCTCGCTCACGCATGTCTGTCTATCACGTGACAAGCTGCAAGCCGAAGGCCTGTCTACAGGAGGTAGATAGGCGGCTGAGTGCTAGCGGCTGCTGCTGCTGCTACTGCTGCTGCTGCTGCTGCTGCTGCTGCTGCTGCTGCTGCTGCTGCTGCTGCTGCTGCTGCTGCTGCTGCAGCGGCGCCGCCCGCCCCCTCACCTACCTGCCACCACCAGGCCGCGGCGGCCGGTCTTGAACCAGGTGAGGATGGCGTCAATCTGCTGGTCCGAGTAGCTGGTGTAGGTGCTGCAACAAGGAAGCACGCGCGAGCAAGCACGCGTCGCGTTTAGATGTGGATGGAGCACAGGATTCGCCTGGATGTTGTGGTGGCCGGGGAAGCGGGTGGCGGGCGCGTGCGCAAGCAGCAGGTAGGGCACGGCGGGCGCGTGCACGTGTGTGTATTTATGTGCACGTACGCACGTCATCCTCCGCGCTCATGCATTATCTGCAAATGAGCGATCTCGGCCACACACGCACGTTGCGTGCCCTGCGTAACCTGCGCGCGCTGCCTCGCAGTCCCAGCTAGCTAGTGCAAGCAACGGCCGCACACAGAACGCTTCAGCACTTACTCAATCCAGTATATGTCGGTTTCGTTGCGGACTGTTGCGTTGGCCAGAAACTGGGCCGGCGTTACGGTGGACCTGTGGGCGGGTATGGCGGGATGTTGTACGCACGCATGAGGATGCAAGCAAGCATCTAGATGAACGCACACGTGCCCGTACAACATGCATAGAGGTAAGTAATTACGCTTATAAGCGCGTGCGGGCCGTGTGGTGTGGGACATAGGCCGGCATATTTCATACGCATGAGCGCGGCGGTCATGCACTGCACTGCTGTCCGCACATGGGCATGACACACATCGATCATTGTCAGCCATCCACAGCGCTGTTAGGAAATAGATCAATAGACAGGTGAGCATCTGCCTGGCTAGCGTGTATGTGCCCGGCCCATGCACCATGTAACGGCGGGCTTGAAGCGGCTGTTGGTCATGTTTCGCTGCTGCAGGGCCTGCATGTGCGGGGGGGGGGCGGGGGGGGGGGGGGGGCGGGCGGGTCAGTCGGCGGGCGGGGCACGATCACCAGGGGTGCACGTACATGGTTACCAGCGGCAGCCTGCGAAGCGGCGGCTTTGATACGGCATGCGTGCACGTGTTCCCGTGCGTGCGTGTGCACCTACGCACGCGTGTTGCTTGGCAAGCTAGTTGCTAGCTAGCTGGTTGATTGCACACTACGTCACTACGACCTGCCGGCGCTCACCACTTTGAGGTTCGCCATTGCGGTGCTGTAGCCCCAGGCATTGATGCCGGCGATCCGGAAGGCGGGGGCGGATGCGTTCTTCTGCGGAGACACCGCATTGTGCACACGGCAGCAGTAATGAGAGCCAGACGGCGGATTATACATCCTTTCCGGACTATGGGATGACGGTAGTTTGAAGCATTCAGAATCTGGCCAAAGATAAGGAATGCTACTCAGAGCAGCAGGGCGGCGGTGGGCACCACTAGGGGCGAAACCCTGCGCGGCGCCACCCTACCTGGTGTACCGGGCGCACGTACCTGTTGTGCCTTCTCCGCTAGCCATAAAAACGCGTTCACTGCCAGACGATCGATGCCGTCGTTATTGCTACAGCAGCCTGAGGGGATCATATGTCGCAGTGGTCGCTTTGATTGAGGGCTGCTTGCGTGGGAACGTTGCGGCAAAAAGGGGGCATAGCCGCACAAATGCGCGGTGCGGCCGGGGTTGGCTGCGACTCTCCTTCCGCCCGGGTGTGACGCGGGGGCGAACGTGAAACCCAAACGACGTTCGCGGCGCGAATCGCCACCGACAGCGCGACCGCCAATCTAACATGCGTGTCGTGCACTGGAGTATGTAGTGACTCGTGGCCATGAAAAGGAATGAGAAACCGCAGGCCCGTGGCCAGGCGCTCACATGCCAAATTACGACATGTTGTCGCCGCTCACCTGTGATGAGACCTTCGTGCCCAAACGCAATAATACGGCTCCCATATGATAGCTCTGAAGCGGCGACAATGGGCCTGGAGCCCGCATCCAGTGCAACAGGAAACGCTGCGGGGCCCCAAAGGAAGTAACGGCTAGCATAGACGCTGCGCGATGAATAGTTGACAGGTAGAGCTCCACCGTTTAGGAGCCTGGGCAGAGACTCCAGGAACACGGCAGTCATATTCTGGGCTTGCGCTATGCCGGGCGCAACCAGCAGCGCTAATAATATCAGCATTCTTGTTGTCATCTTGTGCCTTATGTTGATGAATGCACTCGTCTGTTCTTGACATTTCTGCGGCTTTGGAGGGAAGCACGGTTTCATGCAAAAGAGGTACACAGTGGTCATCGCACCGACATTCAGCTGCTGGGCTTCAGGCGTGCCTATAACCAGCACGAGGCGGTGTAACAGCAACACTGATTAGGTGTGCGCATGCAGATGGGCACGAAGCTACAAACCGCCGAAGCCTGCCTGTGCCCGCTCTAACCCCCCCCCTTCTGCCCCCAATCCCACGTTCCCCCGCCGCCAAAGGCAAACTCAAACACAGGTCGGGGTGGGGTTACCACGTTAAAGCTCGTATGAACGTTTACTGAATGCAGCAAAGTTTTGTGCTTGTTGCCGTGGCCGTGTGGCAGCCCCTGAGGCCCCCTCCCTCCCAAACACCTGTGTTTGCACGTTCACATGATTTTACATTTGCACATGAGTGTGAGGTACTGTGCCAAGCAAAGTATTGCGGCATCCCTGGTCGATGCACAGGGGTTCAACACGTGCGTAACAATAGGTCCTTGGTATGTGTCCGTCGATGTGAATCTCCATTATAGAGACTAAACCGCAACACATATGGTATCCGTTCCTTGGGGGCCCAGACCGGCGTCAGAATGTTGCCTCCCAGCTTAGGTTAGAGGGCAAGACAAGATACACCATCCTGAATGCGGCCAGACAGCGCACTGCTTCTGTAACGCCATCAACACACCCTGGACTTGACGTAACCATTAGCAACGCCGCCAAGCCACCAAGCAAGTCACATGCAGACATACTGGATCAACAGTGTCTTAAAAGATTCTACCCCTAGAGACCAAAACTGACCAAACCGTCTTAACTGTGATGCCGTCTGAAGTGTTAAACACATTCACTCACACCAGCAACTAACACCGGTCTCACAAAACAGGACATTGCGGTGCCCTAAGCTCGAGTGGGCGCTCCAGCCCTCGGTGGATCCGGGGACCAGTGGATCCCCTCCTCCTCCTCCTCCTCCTCCTCCTCGCCCTCCTCCTCCTCCTCCTCCTCCTCCTCGCCCTCCTCCTCGTCGTCCGAGTCAATCCACGCCTGGGCCTGCTCCGCCGCCTGGCACCGCGCTGCCTCCTCCTCTGGGCCGCACCACAGCTCCCACACGGCGCGGTCCAGCGCCACCGGGGCGCCCAGCCGGCTCACCAGCACCTGGCCGATGCCCAAGGCCCGACGGCCGTAGTGACCACCGCCCTGCAGTCGCCGCTTCCCGGGATTGGGTCCATCGCGGCAGGTGGCACGACCGCGGCCGACAGCACGCGCCCCTCGCTAGCGGCAACGGCCGACATCAGTGCTGCAGCGTCCGTTCCGGAGGCGTACTCCAGCAGCACCGCGTGCGCGGCCGGCAGGATAGCCACGCCCTCAAAGCGCAGGCAACGAGCGGCAGCGCTGCTGAGGGCCGTGGCGCCGCCGCAGTGCTGCAGGAGCAGGTCTCGCAGCCACTGCCGCTTCGCGCCCGGGCCGAGATCGGCGGGCGGGTCGGGCAGCTGGTCGGTGCGGAGCAGCGCAAAGGCGGGCGATGGGCGGTCCGACGCGCCGTCGTTGTTGCTGCTGGCGACCGCCGCATCCTACAGCTGCGCCACAGCCGCGCACACCGCCTCGGCTGCGGTGGCGCTCTCCAGCGCCAACTCTGCCGCGCCCGCCGTGCTGCTGCTGTTGCTGCCGCCGGGAGCCGGAGTCGTCAGTGGCAGCAACCCCACCGCACCGGCAGTCCCCATCTGCTGCTCCTGTGCCTCGGGCTGATGCCAGGTGCCATGCATCAGCCGCAGCTGTTGCGGCAGCCCCGCCGCCGCCAGCAGCGCATCAAGGCTGCCGGTCACGTACTCGGCTTGGAGCTGGGTGATAATTATCGAGCCCCTGTTTTAGGTACCCGCATGAACACCGCGCGTATTGATAGGCGCCGGTTCGGTGCAAGCGCCGTTGGTAATGTGGGCGTGGATGACAAGTGCCCGGCAAGGCCGGGCCAGGACATTGAAAGCCCGCCCAACGACCTGGTGGTGCCAAGCACCGGCCGCCAAACGCCAACAGAACATGTGCCGCCATGCATGGGCCGGCACGGTGAGACCGGCCGCCGTCCACTGAGACCACAAGAAGGGACGAGCAAACACGCCACACATGACACGATCACCCACCTGCACACCACGCGGTCGCAGTGCTCACACAGCCCCGCCAGCAGGTCGGGCCCGCCGGCAGGTCGGGCCCGCCGGCAGGTCCAGCCCTCCGGCAGGTCCAGCGTGGGCAGCCGCAGCTCACCCACACGCCGCTGCGGCCCCGGTGGCAGCTCCGCCAGTGCCGCCGCCAGCACCCCTGCCAGTAGCCGGGTGCTGGCGCCGTCCACGCCCTCGCCGTGGCCCTCCACGTCCAAGTCCGCCTCCTTGCGCACGTCCTCGTACGCCCGGCCGTCCAGGTCCGCGTCCACCAGCGCCATGCGGGCGCCCGGCACGCCCTTGCCCTTGCCGGCCGGCTCGTCGAACTCCACCAGGAACGGGCTGGCGCTGGCGAGGAAACCCGCCTCCCTCCTTCATATCGGCGATCACGCCCAGGCGGCGCAGCCCGGCCGGGCGCCGTGCGTGGGCCCAGCAGCTGCGCCAGGCGCGCCCCGGGCTGCGCCTCGCTGTCGTCGAGCACGCGGAGGTAAAGCTCCCGCAGATGCGACAGCTGGGCCAGGGCCGACACCGCGGCGTCTGCGGGACGTGCGGCCAGGTCGGGGATGAGAAGGGAGGCTAAGGGGGGTGAGATGCCCAACCTACCACCAAATGCCGCAAACCACTACCCCTTCACTTCTGTTGCGCCGACGCTCCTGCATACAACCCCACGACACAACCCCCGCCCTCGTCTGCCCCCGCGCTCGTTGTGTACCTGTCAGCGGCGGGCCATCGGTGGTGCTGAGGCCCATGGTCTGCCCGTAGCCGTCCTGGCCCTCCCGGTCCGTCAACACGTCCGGGCTCCGCAGCTTGGTGCATCGTGAGAGGACGTCCAGGGCTGACACCGCGTTACCGGTGTACAGCACCGGCGGCGACAGCCCGGCCAGGTTCAAGCCCCCGCCCGCGATCACGGTGTACAGCTGCGCCACCTGCCGCTCCGCGGCCTGGGGGTCGTCCTCGTAGGGAAGCGCCAGGCCGCCGCAGCCGGACAGCTCCAGGCGTGACACGTTGGGCAGGAACCGGAGTAGGTAGAGGACCACCGACCACGCCGGCGAGTTCGGTAGGCGCGCGGTCGGGCAGGTCGATGGACGGTGGTGATGCGGGCAAGGGCCTCAGGGTCAGCGCACGTGAGGCCCCGGGCCAGGAAGATCATTCACTGCCGACAAGAGGAGCTCACGCCCTCCTCATGCCGCACGATGTCGTCCTGGTTGAGCAGGCCGGTGTGCAGGGTGGTGGCGGCGGGGAAGCGCGCCAGGGGCAGGAGCGTGTGTAGAAAGCACGTCCCTGTGCTACGATTGAGGCGGGCCTGCATGCAGCCGTCGTTGGCGTCGCGAAGCGCTTTGCAGGCTAGGCGACAGGCAGCAAGCTCCCGATTTGGCCGGTTCCCGAAGATGAGGGGCAACGAGTCAGGGCAAAGGACGCGTATCACGTCGGCGAGCGTCGGCGTTTGCATCGTGTTCTCCGACGACACAGCATCCGCAGCTTTGCAGTGCTCTAGCCCATCCACTTCCATGATCATAGCTATTAGCTTGCTTATGCTGGCCTACAAATCCCCACCAAGCAGCGGCAACACTCAACTTGCGGCAGAAACAAAAGCCAAGTTTCGAAAGCTGTCATTGTGTCAAGCAGTGCATTGTCGCTCCGAAGTCTTAATGTTGTTGCTCAGAGCTTCTACTTATATATTATTAAGACGAGCATGGGCAAGCAGCTGGGCCCAAGAACGCCATCTCCAGCACCATGCGTCCATGGCTCCATGCCACCGTGCGTGGCGTCCTTGCAACTCACGTCCCCGTGCAGCGTCCCTGCCTGACGCTCCCTGCCCCTCGTAAGCGCACCCCCCACGCCTGCCATGGTCCCGGTGCGGCCAAACTGTGATTTCTGTAGTAGTGTGTACTGCCTCTTACGTCTGACGCGCCTTCAGCGCCTCGTGGGCAGATGGCACCGATGTGCAGCTCAGATGGGTGCGCAGTGGCTGCGGAAGTCTTGCAGGTACATGAATGTGAAGGGCTCCTGGTACCAGATGCGGGAGGCTATCGGTCTACGCGGGAGCCTGCTGTGGTCTCGACGAGTAAGTGTGAGCATCGCCGCCCCCAACCTGAGCATAACACTACGGCATGTCTCTTGGGCCTAGCCATGAATGTTGGCCAGTGAGGGCACACACGCGATGAGGCAAGACCGCAACAGATCACAGGCAACATGAGGAAGCACGAAGGGGAAGTGCGGGAGTTAGGAGTCTCGCGGCACGACTCGGCCACCCGGATGGGGTGCAGTACCGCATTGCCGCCACGTAGACTCAGCGAAGTCCTGAAAATGTTTTGTTGATACACATCTTTCTATTCTTCAACACTATCCCACCATGCGGTGCCTCGCAAAGCCTACCGTCACGACCAAGGGTGCTTGCGCTCGCTCTGCTGTGGCGCTGCCCGTTCGTCGCGTCGCTGTAGTTGCACGCGATAGCAAGGAGGATGCCGTCAAGGCGCTAGAGAACTTCGCTCAAGGCGCTCGGGCACAGCTCAAGGAGCCCCCGGCCACCACTGTGCCTGTCACGCCTCTGGTAAATAAATATTTCATATTTTATCACTTGGCGCTCCGGGCTGAGAGAAGGGTTGCTCATGGAGTCCGCTCTTGTGCGGTCTGGGTGGAGGAATGCTGAGCTGATGCCATACACTGTGTTGTTGGCTGCCCAGGCTGCCAAGAGCGTCGACCAGAGCCTGGGGGGCAGCGTTGATGGTAAGCGCGGTCTTAGCGGGAGGGCTTGCAAGGAAACGCGCGAGGCCTAGAGAGTTGGCGCGCGTTTTTAAATTTAGGCAATAGATCTCATACACAGAGATCAGAACGCCTGATTAGATCTTTCTGAGCTGGGGGCTCGGAGTTTCCGTTGTGCGGGGTGCGGCATTTGCGCGACACCGAGCCCGCCTGAGCTGCGCCCAAGGGTTTGATGCTTCAAGCTGTTGTTTATGGCCCTCTCTGAAGCCCATGAGTGGGGGCGGGAAGCGCGCGCTGTAATGGCAGCCTGTGAGTCCAGCGCGTTACACCGTGCAGTCACCGGCCCGAAGTTGTCGAGCCCGCGCAACCGTGCCCTGCCCGGTCACGTGACGCCTTGCACTGCTCACATCCTGTAGCGGTTCACCGCGTGTGCCACCTGTCGTCACCCCCGTACCACCCCTTCTCAACCCCCTCCCCCCCTGAACACACATACCGTACACACGCACGCACACGCGCGCAGGCCAGGGCCTGCTGCAGCTGGACAAGGACACGTTCTGGCCCTACCTGGAGCAGCAGAATGACACCCTGGTGGTGGTGGACTTCTACACCGTGAGTGCAGGAGTGAGGGGGCGGGGGCGGGGGCGGGGGTGGGCGTGGACAGGAGCACTGCAGGAAGGGAGAGGGAGCGAGGCGTGAGGAGGAGAGGTGTGGAAGGCTACCAGGGGCGGGAGAAGGGGACAGGGGCTCAGCGGGAAGAAGGCACGTGCGAGTGTGGAGGGCGTTCTGGGGGGCCAGCCAAGGAAAGGGCCGGAGCAGGGGGAAAGGCTCAGCGTGGGAGCAGCTGGGGGAGATGCGGCGGGATGCGGTAAGGCCTGGGGTTGGCGTCAGGGTAGGGAGGGAGGAGCGAGGTGGTAGGAAAGGGGCAGGGTGGTGGCTGAGCGACTCTTGGTTGAGGGCAGGCCCGAAGGAGCCCGGGCTTTCGGGGGGCTTGGCGGGATTAGTAGAGACAGGGATACGGGAGGCGGGTGTGGGGTGCCGGCACGGAGGACACGCGTGGGCAAGGGGCTGTGGACGGCATGACGGACGGGCTGATGGAAGTCACTGGGGCCCCCTTGGCATGTCCCTCTGCAACGTCTGTTCTACGTCTACGTCGTCATTAAATTAAATGCATGAAACCCCTTCCTCAGGACTGGTGCGGCCCCTGCAAGCTCATCTACCCCGAGCTGGTCAAGCTGAGCCAGGAGCGCACCGACGTGCGCTTCGTCAAGGTGCGGGTGCGGGTGTGGTGCGGGTTGAGGAATGCGGGGGTGAACGAGAAATGACATCCTGCCGTGCAGCAATGCGTCGTTGGGCAGCGTGGCTAGTGGCTGGCAAATAGCAGAGGGAGACTGCCAGCCCTCAATTTCCCAAGGCATCCTGCCTCTGCCCGTCAACTCTCGCTGCTCAAGCCCCAAGGCCCGCTCCTGCCCCCTTGTTTCCTCTCCTCCCCTCAAATGCCCCCTCGCCTGGTGCCTCTCTGCTCCTGCCCTTGCCCCTGCCCCCTCCTCCCCTCAGGTCAACTGCAACAAGTCCAACAAGGAGCTGGGCATGCAGCTGCAGATCAAGGTGGCGCCCACCTTCCACGTGAGCAGTGGGGGCAGTTGGCGTAGCGTGGCGGTGGCAGTGCTGGCAGTGGCAGTAGCGTGGTGGGGGCGGGGGCGGGGGCGGCGCGGGGGCGGGTGAGGGGGGCGGCACCGCTTTCTGACCCTACGGTTGCTTTTCTAGCAGATCCGGTACATGGCTGCTGCGTGGCTGAATGGCTTTGCAGTTGATTGGCGGGAATGGGTCCGAGCGCCGTACCGGTCACTGGTGTCGCTGCCCCTGCCCACCTGCCCACCTACCCACCTGGACCTGCTGCCTTAAATGTTCTGCTGCCAACTCCGCTGCTGCCTCCTGCCCGCTGCCTGCCTCACGCCCACCACCCCGCCTCGCCTGCCCACCACCCCGCCCCCAACGTCTGTCTACATCTCCCCCGTCATGAATTTAACATGCATGGAACCCCCACCCCGCCCCGCAGCTGTACCGCAACAAGGTCAAGGTGGCGGACATGACGGGCGCCAAGATGGACAAGCTCATCTCGCTCATCAACGAGCAGCAGCCTCCGCCGCAGTAATAGGGAAGACTGAAGGGGCCAGGCAGCCAGCCCGACGGCCAGGCTGGTCGGCTTGTTTGCGCACGCAGCACGGGGCCGTGAGGAACCGGTGCAGTTTTGCGGAGGCAGGCAGGCGACCGCCGGTTGCCTTTGCGTTGAGGTTGTTTTGCCGGTTGATGCGTTGACGCGCGTTGAGGAGTGGCCGGGTGCGAGCCCGTCCGGGAGCTGGGTGGTAGTGGAAGTGGTGGTGGTGAAGAGGCTTGTACGAGTTAGTTGGTGCTTGAGGGGGCGGTGGGCGTGGCGCCACCGGCCCTGGGGAGGGCAGGGCTTGCCCCCCCTTTTCGTGTGGCTCCTCCCAGCGCCCCGGAGGTTTAATAACGTGATTCAGATGCATTTCGTGACGAAAACTTGCGCGCCAGTGATGTCACTTCTTTGTGTGCTAGTGTATGTACGTGGGAGAACGGGATCTAAAATAAATGAACGTGCAGGTCTGTAGGTGTCTGTAGGCCGTGCAGGGATGATGTGGCCAATGAGAAGAGAAGCGTGCCTCGCACCGGCGCGCGATCTGGGGGCCCCAAGTCACGGCGGTGATGCCCCTGTCTCATCTCGGGGCCCGGTGCGTGGTGGCAAAAGACGGAGACGGAGACCAAGGTCGTGTGCTGTAGCTGTATCAACAATAAAGGAGGCTCCGGCAGCTAAGCGGTGTCGCTGGCTGACTCAAATAAATATGCTATTTTACGGATGCCTGCAAGGCTGCAAACCACCCCAGCCTCCTGCCCCACTTGACGGTCGCCGGCCTGCTCATGTGCTCCCCCCTTCATAACCCACCCGCCAAGTCAGGTCAAGCCGCTCAGGGCACCAAACTGGCACCAAGTGGGCAGCCCCCAACACGGGGCTCTCGCGGACGAACGCAGTAAACACAGCAAATTGACGCAGGCGTCGCCGCGAAGGCGCTCGACACTCCACAGGGCTGGGCCCTCTTGAAGCCAAGTTCGTTGCATGGATGATGGGCGGCGCGCGCTGCCGCATATAAATGTCAAAACGGAGCTACTCAGAGCTCAGCAGGTGAACCAGCACAGGTGCACACACTCCTTCCAGCCGCCTGCCCGTCCACTCACGACGTCCTTGCATTATACTGTTTGTATATTGTTGGCCAAATGGACAGTTTACTGGAACTCTCGCCCTTTCGAGTGCAATGAAGGTTTGCCACTGACTGGGTACACAGAGCTGCGGTGGCGCCCACCCGGGCCAGAGGGCCGCGGGGCCGCTGGACCAGGGCCGGGGCCGGGTGGGGCCCTCCCCCCACCCCTCCCGCAGCCGCCGATCGCCCCGCTCCACTCGGGACCACTCCACGGGACCACTCTCAGCCATCCTCCACTGCCTGCCGACAAGTTGCCCCCACGCGCGTCTGGTCAGATGCCCCGTCCGTACGGAAACAAAATTTAAGCTTATGTGTAGTATTGTTAGAGACACGCCTCGTCCCGGTGTGAGACCGCCGGCGACCCTTACCACTCAGCTGCATGTGGCTCCGCGGCCCCACCCAATTGTGCTTGCTCCTCAAACAGGGCTGATCCAACAGCGCCCATCGATCACAGCGGCTGCAAGCTTCACTTCAAAGCGTAACCCACATTATCACACACGCAGAGTCATTGAGCGCACACCGCTGCCAGCATTCCGCCGCGACGCCCGCCTTACACATGGCCTCGCCATGACGCCGGACCGTCCACCGCAGGGGGTCCCAGTCGCATCCACCAACAGCACCTGAACACTGTGCACTTCGCCAGTAAAAGCACCGACAGCGCATGGCATTGAAATTAAGCATGTGTCATGGCCCCTCAATTCAGCTGGTCAGAGCTCCAGCGCGGCCGCAACGCGCCGGCACGCGGGCTCAAAAGCCGACTCAAGCATCTCTCTCGACCCGTTCCACTGCAGCACTCACACCGTCACAGCCTCACTGCAGTGCTCCCAACATTGGCTTGCGCTCTGACAAGATACGATAATGTATGGCACGTATTGCAAACCCGAATCCGCCTACCGACTCACTCACCCGTCTACGGTACGCCACCACCTACCACTGGACGGACGCGTCACAAAAGGCGCCACATGCACCCACCCACCCATGCCTATTCACCTCGCACCCTCAAGAGACACACACGACCGGCACACAGCACCATCCACCACTCTGTCAGCGCATCGTTTCATATCATATCATACTAGGCAAAATTGTGTGTCTTCTCTGTCGTTCCTGCCCGTCACTTCCAAAGGCTCACGCCTCGCCCAGGCACGCAGCCCTGCCACGCCAGCCGCTGGCGCCTCATTATGATCATGGCGATGATACAACATCATGTTCAGAAGCCCAGCCTAGCTCAGCCCAGTTCACAGCCATACGTGTGCTTCTTCTCCTGCTTCTTCTCCTCCTCCTCCCAACCACAGGCACTCAGTCCAGACGGCACCGTGCAGCCAGGCTACCGCCCGCCGCCGGCGCCGCGCACAGCCAAGCACACAAGCAGGCAGCACGGCTCGGCTCTATCCCCTGCCGGCGGATGGGCCAGTACAGTAGCTGCAGCCCTGCACCGCCAGCGGCAGCCGCACCCGTATAGCCCCCCAGCGCCGCACCTGAGCCTGCCCGCCACGCAGGACACTGCTGGCGCCCACCGTCGCCCAGCCGCCACCCGTCCCTCTGGTGGACCCGCCGGCTGCTGCACCCCGGCCGAGTCCCTCCCTGGTCGAGAGCGCTACCGCCCTGCCGCCCTGCCCTGCCCCGCTTCGACTCACAGCGCCCTGCCCCGCTCCGGCTAACAGCGCCCACCACAGCGCTCACCACCACATTGACCACTAACTCGCTCTTTCTCTCTCCCTCGCTCCCTCTCAGTTCTTGAGCAGGAAGTTGAAGAAGTCGTCGTCGTTGAGCGCCATCTTGGCCGCCGCGTCCCCGGCCAGCGGGTCCAGCCCAACCCCCGCCACCACGTGCCCGTGCACGCCGCCCACCAGGTGGTGCCCGTGCCCCGACACGCTGCCGCCACTGCCGCCGCCCGCCGGGCCGCTGGGCACCTGCCCCGCGCCCAACCCGCCGCCGCTGCCGGGCGTGCCGTACATGACGTCCCCGAACACCCCCACGATGTCGCCGGGGTCGTCCATGAGGATGGCCGGCTCAAGCCCCACACCCACACCCACGCCCGCGCCCGCGCCCGGCACCGCGCCGCCGCCCGGTATCCCCGCCACGCCCGCGCCGCCGGGTATCCCGTGGTGGTGGTGGTGGTGGTGCTGCTGCTGCCCGTGCCCGCCCGCCGCCGCCGCCACGCCGTCCGGGCCGCCGCCGCCACCGGGCGGCACGTGCGGCGCAAAGTCCAGCAGCGCCATGCCCATGAGGTCGGCGGGCAGGTCCAGCGAGCCGCGCCCCGCCGCGCCGCTGCCATTGCTGCGGCCCGTGCCGCCCGTGCCCAGCGAGCCCGCCGCCGCCGCCAGCAGCTGCTGGTGGGGCTGGTGGGGCTGCGGGTGGGGGTGCAGCCCGTCCAGCAGCCCGCCCACGCCGCTGCCCAGGCCGCTGCCGTCGGGGCCGGAGGACAGGCCGCTGGCGGACAGCAAGCCAGCGGGCGGCTGCGGCGGGGACAGGCCCAGCGCGCCGGCGGGCGCGGTGTTCAGGTGCTGGTGGGGATGGGGGTGGTGGCCGTGCGGGTGGTGCCCGGCTGCTGCTGCGCCGTGCGGGTGGTGTGGCGGGTGCGAGTGCGGCCCACCCCCTTGCATCACTGGTGATGCGCCCATGCCGCCTTGTTGCTGCTGCTGCTGCTGTTGTTGTTGTTGATGTTGTTGATGTTGTTGGTGTTGTTGGTGTTGTTGTTGCGAGGCCATCAAGCCCGCCGCCGCCTGCTGCAGCATGGCCTGCTGCTGCTCCTGCTGCTGCTGCTGGTGCTGCGCCGCGGCGGCCGCAGCCGCCTGGAACATGTTTTGTGGCCCGCCCATGCCTGCAGCAGCAGCAGCGGCAGCGGCAGCGGCAGCGGCAGCAGCGGCGGCGACGATGACGGAGAGCAATGACCGTGCGTCAGGGCAGCACCCAGCCGATAGGTCCCGGTGTGTTGCGCCATACTCGCTTCCTTTTGTCACATGCACATCTTCGGGCCCTGCTGCTCAACCTGCCTTCAACCCTTCCCCCAGCCCCCCCCCCACACACAACTGCTCACCTGGCAGTCCGCCCATCATGGCGCCCGGGTTCATGCCCGCCAGCCCGCCCATGGGGCCGCCCATGCCGTTCATCTGGTTGGCGGCCGCCATGCCCGCGGCCATGCCTGTACGTACGGAGCAGCCAGTGGGCAGTTGTGGCGCGGGAGGCGCACAAGACAAACGATCAGGTGGTGCGCCGGATGTACGGCACGTGTAGCGGGGCACGAGCGGCGTCACCTGCCGGCGCCCTTCCAGCCCTGACCTGTGTCACAGCGCTTGATTGGCACGCCTCACAGCCGGCCCCATCCCAGCCAGTCGGTTGCCCTAGCAAGCCCCTGCCCCCGCCCTCCTGAGATCCACTTGCGCCGCAACCACCAACCACCAACCACCATCGCCCTGCCGGCCTCAGCTGCACCCACCCTGCATGAGGCCGGCCATGGGGTTCATGGGCAGCCCCGGCAGCCCGCCCAGGCCCGGCAGCCCCAGCGGCCCCAGCGGCCCCATGCCCGGCTGTAGGCCGCCCATGCCTGTCAGGTGGGGGGTGGGGGTGCCATACATGTTTAATAAATGACGAGGGGGGCGGGGATGGCGGGGCGAGGTAGTGTGAGGCGGAGGCCAGGAGAGCAGCGCCGCTGAGCAGGTCCGCCCGCCAGGCCACCAGCGTACGGTATGGGGGTGGCCAGCCAGCCAGCCAGCCAGCCAGCCAGCCAGCCAGCCAGCAGGCCAGGCCCCCCTCAACCACCTCCCTGTCCAGTGCCCACCACCTCCCACACCTCCAACTGCCCACCCCGTGTCAGCTCATCAAAATATTCTTAACGCCGGCCCAGCCCTGTCCGCGGCATGAGCCCGCCGCTGCCGCACGCCGCCGCTCACCACCGCCACTACTACCCAGCACCCAGGCCCCCCCCGCAGGTCAACCCCACCGCCCCACGCGTTGGTTTCTGGAATGAACTACCCACCACACTCACCCAGCGGCGGCGGCTGCATGCCAGGCAGCCCCGGCAGCCCGTTGAGCGGCCCCAGCGGCCCCACCGGCCCCAGCGGCGACATGCCGCCCACGCCCAGGCTGCCCATGGCGTTGAGCAGCGACTGGTTCAGGCCCGCCACCGCCGCCGCCATGGGGTTGGCGGCCAGCAGCGCGGCAGGGAGCGCCGGCGGCGGAGGCGGCCCGCCGGGGCCGGGGCCGAAGCCGCCCGGCCCCGGCCCCGCGCCCGGGGCCAGGCCGCCGCCCAGGCCATTGAGCCCGCCGCCGCCGGGCCCTGCGGAGCCGGGGCCGCCGGCTGCGGTCGCGGCCGCCGCGCCGTCCGGCCCCGACCCCAGCGCGCCAGCCCCTGTCCCGCCCAAACCCGCGCCAGCCGCCGCTGCGGTACCCGCACCGCCCACTCCGTTGGTTGCGTGCCCGTTGGCCATTCCGCCGCCTGGCCCAACGCCTGCCGCCCCGGCGCCACCCGCCGCGCCGCCACTTGGCTGCGGCGGCGGCAGTGCTGTCGCCTGGTTGGCTGGGTGCGTGCCCACCGCGCCCTGTCCCTGCGGGCCGCCCGGATGCGAGGGCGGCGGCGGCGTGGTGTGCGGCGAGGGCTTGTTGGACGACTTGTGCGCGATGCCGCCCGCGTTGTGGCCGCCGCTGGGCGTCACGCCGGACACGCGTTTGAGGTACAGCCGGTACCTGCGCGCGCGTGTGTGTGCGTGTGTGTATGTATGTGTGTGTGTGTATGTGTGTGTGTGTGTGTGTGTGTGTGTGTGTGTGTTTGCGAGGTGGCTTGAACATGTGCGGGAGGGCACAAAGCGCATGCGTCCACGCGTCCACGCGCTGCATATTGCCATTGCCATTCCTCTATTACTACCCAACATTCCCCAAAATAATGCCCACCATGCCGGCCCCCCCAGTTG
Organism: Chlamydomonas schloesseri; assembly: GCA_016834595.1. Classification (NCBI taxonomy): domain Eukaryota; kingdom Viridiplantae; phylum Chlorophyta; class Chlorophyceae; order Chlamydomonadales; family Chlamydomonadaceae; genus Chlamydomonas; species Chlamydomonas schloesseri. The sequence continues at coordinate 234,470 of JAEHOD010000028.1, read as the reverse complement.
CTCAACCTCGTTCCCAGCATTTATCCTCCTGCGCCTCGCACCCCCGACCCGCGCCTCCTTCCCGCGCCTCCTCCTCCCTCGCACCCCTCCCTCCGTGCCCTCCCTCCCTCCCCCTCCCTCGGCCTCACTTCTGCAGGTGGCTGGCCACGTTCTCGCGCGTCAGGCCGTCCACGCCCATGATCTCCAGGATCTTCTTGGGCACCGCCTCTGTGACACCACGCCATCACGCCATCACATGATCACGACTTTGGCAGGGTGATAAACCAGGAGCACGCGCGGTGTTCATGGGCATGATGGTGGGCATCACAGGCGCTGTGGGCACAGGCACTAGGTTGTGGACAGGCATGTTTCATGTTTATTGTGTTTCGGCGACCTGCACGCCTCCTCACCTCCCCCCCCGCAACCCCGCCCTCCCTGTAACGAGCGTCGTTGCATCTGAGTATGTACGGCGGGGCTTCCCCTCGCACCCCGTGTACCGGCTCTCGGGTTTGACACGGTCCCGGAGTTCGTACTCTGGTCCTCATATCTTAGTTATTGCAATTCATACCGGGATATCTTTATCCCACCGATACCGGTTCTTACACTCCCGGCACCCCAGCCAGCCCCACAGTACTCACTGTCGATGCCGAGCTGGTTGACCGCGTTCACGAACTGCAACACACAGACACAACAGGATCATGGATCCAGTGTTGTCAAGGGCAAACGTTTACGGCGGCTTCCGTCGTGGGATCAGCATCAGCGGCGCCGCCTCCCGCTCTAGCCTCCCCACCCCAGCCGCCCCCGGCCCCACTTCACCCCAGCCGCCCCTGCCCCCACCTGCTGGTGCATCTCCACGCTCCACACCACCCGCGCCTTCTTGTTGCTGCCGTTCTCGCCGCCGCCCATCATGTCATCACCCATGCCGCCGCCGCCGCTGCCCGGGCCCGCCGCGCCGCCGTTGCCGCTGCCATTGAGCCGGCACTGCGCGCGGGGGGGGGGGGGGGTCCATGCATTTAAGTTAATGACGAGGTAGACGTGGGGGGTTGTGGTTACCAGCCCAAACTAAACCAAACCCAATGCGTAAGAGCGAGGAGCGAGGGGGGGAGATGGTGGTGCGAAGAATGCGGCAATGCGGAGTTGGCGTCCACCGCAGCGTTGTGAGAAGGACACGAAGTAGGAGAATTGGCGCTCGCCCGGTGCGCTGGAAAAAACCAAGACCCTTTCCTGAGCGCCCACCCGCATGCCCGCGCGCGCCCCCAAGGAGCGCGTGCCATGCTCCAACGACCATCTCCCTGCGGTCTTCCCCCCTGCTGCCACCAACCGCTCGGTTGGGCAGGAGTATGCAGCCCCGCCTCACACAGTGTCAGCCGGGGACGCACGTAAATAAAAAAATGCGCTTCCTGACCCATGCATGACCGCTGGCGGCCGACATGCGTACGTGTGGCCGCCTCAGCAGGCCCGCCCACCGCAGCCCGCCAGCCTGCCCGCCCACCTGGTCCCCGGTCACGCCCGCTGCATCCGCCTTGCGCTTGTTGCGCGTCTGGTCCTCATCCCGCTCCTGGCTCTGCTCGTCGCTGTCCAGCTCCTGGGTGTGCTGCAACACATCAGCAACACAGCAATACAATGGTGAGCGCTGTGAGTCACACAGTAGGCTTGCGGTCTGAAGAGTGGGCAGGCGGCAGGCTGTAAGGTTGTGGGAGGGTAGGGTAGGGGAGTCCAGCGCAGCGACTGTTAACGGTGGCGACGCGGCGACAAAGTTACCTGGCGACGCCGGCGGACGACGTGCTGCCAGAGGTTGCGCAGCTCCTCCAGCCGCACGGGCTTTATGAGGTAGTCGCACGCGCCGTGCGTCACGCCGCGCAGTACGTTGCTTGTGTCGCCGTTCGAGGACATCACTGCGAGTAGTGCGGGGAGCGAAGAACACCGTCAGCGGACAGCGCAGCGCGGCCAGCCCAGCGCCCCACGGCCGCGCAGTTGCAAAGCGCCACTCACTGATGACAGGGAGGTCCATTTCCAAGCCCACCAGCTCCAGCAAGCGGAAACCGTCCATGTCTGCAGCGCAGCAAGGAAAGGGTCTTCAGGACCGCACGGAAAGCGCTCGCGTCGCTGGACCCTCCAAAGCACTCCAAGCATCATCGGCTTCCTTAGCGACGCCCAGTCATGAGCCTGGGGTGCCCACCGAGGCCAAGGCCCGCTCGCGCGATTCTCCTAGTTCGCCGACCCGGGCGACCGCGCGTTTGCCCACCTGGCATGTAGACGTCTGAGAGGACCAGGTCATATTCTGTGTTCTTGTCACGCAGAAGGCTCAACGCCGTTGTGGCGTTCGAGCACACGGTAACTGTTTGGGCAAGCAGTCGGCAGCTCGTCAACGGGGCAGCTTGTAAAGCTCTCCCAGCAGAACAGCGAGCGCAAAAAAGCAGGACGCGGCGCAGCGCGGCGACACTAACCTTCGTAGCTGCATTTCCGAAGCATCTGCTCCACCACCTTCAAGCAAAGCGGGTCATCGTCCACTACCAGCAGGCGCAAGCCTGCTGGGAAGCCCTGCCAATGTCCACCGGCGTGTCCTGGGTGCTCCTCAGCTTTCACGCCCTGCGAGTCCATGGCGCACGAATTGTCCTCCCCTAGTCGCTAAAGGGCTCTCAAGGCATGCCCAGCGGCATGCCCACGCATATTGGTCAAATTATGCCCCAAGCAGCGGCCATCCGACCGAGCGCGGCCGTGCTCGCGTTCGCCGACCGTGGGAGTTAACAGAGAGTTTGCCAATACTTTTCCTATGTAGTATTGGAGTATTTTTAACAACGAGAAACTGCTATGCGAGCAACTGAGCCTTCGGGGTTTGAGTCCGAGGCTGTTGGCCCCCAACTTGCATGAGCAGCGCTGGTCCACCGGGGCACGCACGGCCCGCTTACCCTTGTCCCGTCCCTGCCCCCCGTCGCAGTTGAGGCAATGACAGTTGATATACATACGCGACAGCAGAGAAGGCGCAGGTCCCACGCACAAACGAATTGCGTTGCTGTGTTTTACATTTCATCCGCGTGCCACCACCAAATCCGCACATCCAGCAGCAGCCCAGCACGATGACACGCACCAGCGGCCAACGCCAAGCACTCATGGAGTTGGCAAGGGGCAAGAAGGCAAGTTCCCGCACGCGGCGCCCGGTGGCCTGCACCCCAGTGGCTTGACCCTGCCCCGCAGCTGTGGTCAGCAGCCTCCACACGTCGTCTGCCCAGGGAGCGGATGGGTGACGGGCCGCCTGCTCCGGACAATCAGCTCTGCGCCATCTTCCACCAAACATACCAGCTGCCTGTCGCTGCTTCACCGCAAGCCCACACCGCACCACACAGGCGCCTGGCTCCGGTCATGCAGCGGGGGAGGGGGGCGGGGGCCACCACCTCCGCCGCCTCAGACCTCGGTGCGGTACGCGAACCGCGGCCGCGGCAGCCCTGCTGCGCTGCTGCGGCGGCTCATAAGCGGCGCCACCACCCGCGCAAAGGGCGCCGGCCGCTCCGCCGTCTGGTTGAGCACGACCTGCGTGCACGGAGGTGAAAGTACCCTCGAGGTGTCAAAGCGGGCACATTGGCAGCCCCCACATTCTCGGCTCGGCCAGGGGGGGCAGCACGTGCGGCGGCGGATCCTTGCAGCGCAGATGCGGCTAGCAAGCGGAGTGCGCACCTGACAGCGTCCTGTCGCACCCCCCACTCCCTCACCCGCTCTCCCTTTCCTTCTTCCCCCCCTCTCCCCCCCTTCTGAAACAGAGCGGCCTGCTCCTCCTCCTCCTCCTCCTCCTCCTCCTCCTGCTCCTCCTCCTCCTCCTCCTCCTCCTCCTCCCGCTCCTCCTCACCCTCAGGTGGCTGCGGTGGAAGGTGTTGGCGCCGGGGCGGCCCTTGGCGTGGTAGCTGATGCCGCGTTCGTAGCGGCCGCGCGTCACGTACACAGTGCCTGCATGGAAGACGAACAGGAGGGCAGGGGGCCGCAGGGGGCAGGGGGCCGCAGGAGCAGCAGCAGCAGCAGCAGCAGCAGCAGCAGCAGCAGCAGACGTAGATGTATGGTTTAGGTACCGTGGTGAAGCAGCCTTGGCAAAGACGCAGCGGTAGGTAGGGAAAGCCGCGCTGCGGCGTCGATAGCATCGGTGAGCCACACAGGTGGTGAGCCGCAGCAGCAGCCACACTAACAATTACCGCACGGCCGACCTAGGGGTGTCCCTTCCAAGGCTATGTGAGACGCGGAACCCTCCTTTCCTTTCGAAGGCTGGAAAGTGCTCGAACCCCCGCACGCGATGCTGCTGGCCCCGTACATGGACACCCCGTGTTACCAGGACGCCCCACAGACAGTCAGTGAGCGCTGCTCCGCGCAACCCCCCAGCACCAACCACGACCCCACCCCAGCACCAACCACGACCACGACCACCACCCACCCACGACCAGGCGCTCCGGATCCAGGCCCTTGGCTTGTGTGGCGTCCTCGTGCGCCGCCTCCAGCGCCTGTGGCGGTGGGCGGTGGGTGGTGGCGGAAGGGTGTGTGCGTGTATGCGGTAGCACTTGTGCTGGGTAACATGGGGGTTATAGGTGGATCCGTTCGTTTGTTGATTGTGTGAACACAGCTCTGTTGCGAGCTGTTGCCATGGGTGCGAGGCGACAGGAGGTACAGGTGCTCGTGGTGGCGTGTGGGTGCGATAATGGAGGTGATCATGGTGGTTACCAGGCGGTTATGAAGTTGCAGTGAAAGGTGGGGCGCTTTGTAGCTGGCAGGCAGGCAGGCAGGCAGGCAGGCAGGCAGGCAGGCAGGCAGGCAGGCAGGCAGGCAGGCAGGCAGGCAGGCAGGCAGGCAGGCAGGCAGGCAGGCAGGCAGGCAGGCAGGCAGGCAGGCAGGCAGGCAGGCAGGCAGGCAGGCAGGCAGGCAGGGGGCTGCACCGCACGGCCCCCCCCTACCTGGGAGGGTACACGAAGCGCCTGAATGCACAGCAGTACGCCCCGTCCACCGGCGTGCATGCACGTCCACCCACCCACCCACCCACCCGCACACCCGCCCACCCGCACACGTATGCATGCGTATGTACGTTGCCAACCTAATCTATGTTCCCAACCTGAACCCCCCTTCTAATCTTAATGCGTGTAGCCCCCTTCCCTTGCAGACCACGTGGGCTGCCCACCGCCCGCCCGCCCACCCAACCCGCAGACCCCCAACCCCACCTGCAGTGTGTAGCGCGCGGCCTTGTGGGGCACCAGGGTGCACTGCGCCACCGCGTCGGCGTACGGCAGGCCTCGCACCTGGGGGCGGCGGTTGCGGCAAGAGGGAAGTTGTGTTGAGGGCAGGGGACGCCAAGGGAGTGAGCGTTGTGGAACGGATTGCTGCTGGGGGGCACGGCGGCTCCAGGGCTCCGTGCACGGCATGCACATGGCAATGCAGCTCGTGTGCTTGCTGACGAGGGTTGGTCACGTGCACGCCTTGCTCGCCCCCCCCCTCCCGCAGCCAGCAGGTTTCGGAGCATGCCGCGCCCACCCACGCCGTTTGCAAGGCCAGACCTATCTGCCCGCAATAGTGCGGTACTGCCCCCACTTGATCGGCGCCGTAGCGCTGCCGCCACCACCAGGCCCCCCCGCACACTGTCACGCCCGCCCGCCACCGCCTCCCCCACCGCCCCCCTGCACGACCACCTGGCTGCTGTACAAGTACCTGGGTCCTCTGCCGGCCAGAACGCCTCCCCCAGGATCGACATTCCGCGGCCCCACCGGCCCTCGCTGCCCACCCACCGGCCCTCACTGCCCACCCACCGGCCCTCGCTGCCCATCCACACCCACCAGTTTGACAATGCGCTGCATCTTCTTCATGCTCTGCGGCACGTCCAGCAGGTGCGCCAGCCCCATCTCCGCCTCGGCGCCCGGGCCATCGCCCAGCGCCCAGGCCAGGCGCTGCCGCTCCTTGCGCCGCTCCTCGCGCTCGTCCCCGACGTCGTACCTGCGCGACCGCGCGACCGCAAGTGCGCCACCACCGAGAAACATGGTAAGCACGAGCAGCACGTCCGTCAATGTCAATGAACGAGTTGCTGCCAAGTGGTTTGACTGGGTGTGTGTGTGGTGCGGCCGGTGGCTGCCCCACGAGACAAGGACTGCATATGGCTGGCGCCGTGCTGGTCCCCCCGAATGCGCCCGGCTGCAATCCGCGAGGGCGTGCGTATGGGTTAATGCCATCACCCCCCCCGCCTCCCCCCCGGCACCACAGAGCGGCTGCTCCCGCATACGGGGTATCCCTCAGGCCCGCACGCACCACATCCAGTTGCGAGATTGCCGCCGTCCCCGCCCCGCTGCCGCCTGCGATGCCTGCGCCAGCCCGCCTGCTCCTCCATCGGCCGCCGCCGACCCGTCACCTGACGCGGACCCCGCACTGGACGCCGCCGGCCCCGCGGCCGCCGCGGAGGCCAGCGCCGCCGCTAGCGGGTTGGTCACAGTCTGCTCCGGCGCCTTGGCTGAGCCACCAGCCTCCTTGCCCGCGTCCCCCGAGCCGCTGCCGCTCGGGGCGTCAGCGGGTTGCAGCACCGCGCTCCCACAGTGCAGCTGTCGCGCGACCTGCCAGCTGCTCAGAGCCGTGGAGTGCATGGTTCCCCAGGCTGAACCGCCAGCCGTGTGAGAGAAGGCTGCGCCTGCTCGCTGCGCTGTGAGGTAAGGACTCGCCCGGCTGGAGCAAGGGCTGGCTGCGGACGTTGATGGCTCGGCGATATCGTGCACGCTAGGAGCGCTCGACGAGCACGCGCTCAGCGATCTGCCATGATTGACAGGTACATGGATCGTTGAGCTGAGTACCGACAGCGCTTGGCTAAGCCCAGCCGGGGCATCGACAAGCTGCACTCGCGCAATCAACATCCTGCTGGCTAGCAAGGCCAACCGATGAGACTCCGCGTGTAACATCATGCAACTTCAGTGTGTGGCTAAACAAAATAAAGATGTACTAAAGGACGACGCGTTTGCCACTTCTCACGATGTGATACTAGCACAGTGAGGCCATCACAGTATGCAACGGAATAATGTGTATGTTTCCATTCTTGGGGCAGGAAAACAGTGTGTGTGTGGGCCCGATCGCGGCTCATCATGGCCGGACTCGGGCATCGTCGCGCGACTGTGCCAGCACGTGTTGCCAAAGTATCATATGCTTACGCTCAATAATAACTAAAGCTCGTCTACTGAACGCATTCATGCGGGAGGCGAGGCGTCGCGGCTGAATTCTATAGTCCTTGATACGTTGCAGCGTCCAAACGTACCTGGACTTGCTGCTGTGAGAGTAGCCAATACACTTGTGGGGGGTGGCGGGTCACGAGCACAACCAGCGTCGCAAAGCGCTCTCAGGACCAAGCGAATAGTATGGCGGCCGCCGTGGCGGGGGCGTCAACGGCGGGGGCAGGTGCGGCCGCAGCCGCGCTGGAGCTGCCCGAGGACGTGCAGGTCCAGCTGTCCACCTTCCGCCAGCTGCTGGGCGACCTCAAGGCCGCGCTGGGCGCCGCGGCGGGGGCGGTGCCGGGCGGCGGCGCGGAGCTGGCGGGCACGGTGGCGGACCCGTTGGAGCGGTCGCGGCTGTGCCTGGCGCTGGCCAAGGCCGTCAACTCTCTGCACCACGTGTACATCAGGTGGGTGCCCCCGGTGGTGGGAGTGTGGCTTGGGCAGTTGAATGGACAGGTCCGGGGGGAGGCGGACGTGTGCAGGATGGAGAATGCATGCCGCACAGGGCGGAGGGCGCAGCTTGCTGGCTCTGGCAAACCTGCGCGCGCCGCCGCCGCCATGTGCCGCCGGCGCGTCATGCGCACATGCATGCCTTGCGGAGGTTGCCGTCGTTTCACCACTCACTCGCACTCACGCACGCACGCACGCGCAGGGCGCATGGACGCGACCCGTTCGCGCCCGCCACCGCCGGCGGGGTGTCGGTGGGGCGCCAGGAGCTGGACCGCATCCGCCAGTACGACAAGAAGGTGCGTGCATGCGTGCGTGCGTGCGTGCGTGCGTGCGTGCGTGCGTGCACGTGGGTGGGAGGGTGGGTGGGGTCGCTCATTCCAAAGTCTTATTAGGGGGGGGGGTGTGCGTACCGTATGGCTTTCGAGGCAAAGCACTCGCCGGGCCCAGTCCTCGTTGCCCAACGCCCCTCTGTACCACCCGCCTTCCCTGCTTCACGCACCCCACCTACCTACCCACCAACCACCTCCCCTGACCCGTCGCTCTCTCACTTACGGGCGCGGCCGGCCGCAGGTCAGCCGCGCCATCGCCGAGGCCGAACTGCGCGGCTCCCGGCCGGCGCTGGAGCTGGACGTGGCCGCCGCCAGCCGCTTCATAGACGCCGCGATCCCCGAGCTCAGCACGGCGCAGCGTGCGGCGCTGAAGCGGGCTGGGCAGGTGCGTGGACAGCGGGTGGGTGGGTGGGTGGGAGCGCGGACTGGCAAGGAACAGAGCAGGAGTGGAGTGGAGGGCGCGGACCGCCGGGACAGGGCTGGGCTGGGCTGCAGGTGTGGGCTGTGCGGGCCCCAGCACGCACATGCAAGCAGGCCCAAGAGTGTGTTGCCGATGGCGCTTGCAGGTGGCCAACGAGCGGAGGGGGCTGCCTGAGCGGAAGCCGAAGAAGGCGCGGGCGGCAGGTGCCGCAGCGGGAGCAGCCGGGGACGACAAACAGGGCAAGCGGGTGGAGGAGGAGCAGGAGGAGCAGGAGGAGGCCGAAGAGGAGCAGGTGCAGAACGACGAGCAGCAGCAGCAGCAGCAGCAGCGACAAGGGGCGGCGGCAGCTGATGCAGAGGGCAGCGAGGGTGGTGCGGAGGCTGAGGAGGAGGTGGGGCCTTCGGGGTTGGCAGCAGCAGCAGCAGCAGCAGCAGGCGGGTCACAGGGGGCGGAGGCGGCGGGCGGGCCAGGGGCGACGCCTGGCGCTGTGCGGCGATCCACACGCGCTCGCAGTGGCGGCGCAGCTGCAGCACCGGCCGCACCGGCCGCGGCGCCTACTCCCAGCAAGGGCGGCAAGGGCAAGGGCGGCAAGGGCAAGGGAGCCGGGAGCGGCGATGGCGGCGCGGCTGCTGCTGCAGAGCAGTTCCTGGCTGACTTCGCTGCCAAGTGACAATGCTGCCGCTGGCTGTGCGGCCACACAGGGCTGGTGTGTCAGCACGGTATTTGCTGACGGCTGGATGAGTGCCGTGCATGCACTCGTGCGGCGGTGTGATGTCCAGAAGCTTGTGTTCAGTGGTTGGCTTGCGGTCATACGCTGGTGAGGCTCGGGGGCTCCTTGGCAGAGGTCTTATCTTAGAAGGGGGGCCGGGGCGGCGCAGCGTATATTGGCTACGCTGAAAAGTTCAAGATGAGACCACTGCTCCTTGGTAACATGTCCGAAGCGGCTTCCCCCGTTGAGAGCTCCGCTCCCTGGAGATTGTAAGGATTGTATCGAAACCACTGTGTACGACAATGCACTCCTCACATGAAGTTCCTAATACCGCCAGCCAATAGACAGGAAAGTAATTAGCCACTAAGGCTTACTACCCACCGCGCTCCCAGCTGCACGCAGTTCAGTACCGCCCATGTCAGGTCCAGCTAAGCGGCCGGGTCACGTGGGTGCGGCGGCAGGGGTGCCGGCGGCTCCAGCAGCTTTGCCAGCCGCAGCCGCTGTGCTCGCTTGGTGATGGCCGGGTGCTTTTCTCCTAGTAACCCTCTGGTATGTTAAAGAATTGGCGTCGTTTAATTATAACGACCGTTCGTTGCAGCGCGGACCAGCCATGCACAGCCGGGGCCCTTCGCAGGCCCGAACGGCCAGCCGACGGCGCCTCGCCCTCAAATCAACACAGTTTTAACTGACTAGAGAAGTGTGCACGCAGCGAGGGTGTTCCTACATTACATACCCGCGTACCATACCGCACATGTTCCACAACTGGGCTATCCACGCATATCCGGCGGGTGCGGACCGGGCAGCCGTACGGCGCCCCGGTCTCCCAGGACCGGAGCGGACTCCCCCGCGGACTCGTGTGCGTGCACGCGTGCGACCGGCGCAAAGTCACAACCCCCGACAACAGCGCTTGCAATTGGAATGGGGTGCAACTATATGCAAGCTGGGCACGGTTCCAAAGGCGTGCCCCCACAGAAGCAGAGCGCCGATGGTCACCGGGGCCACCTGGCACCAGCCCAACGCGAGCTTCTGGTGTTTTACATTGTGATCCAGAGGCATCCTTCTATCGTTCCAGGTCGAGCGGACTTGCAATTTGCGAGGCCTCGGCAAAACGGTGGCATGCCAAGCACATGCTTGCCCTAGAAGGTCTCACAGAATCAATTCAAAGCAGTTTCAAGTTCCCGTGTATGTGTTTAATGCTTAGAACTCAAGCCTGATATCAGTGGCGCCTCCCTCTGGGCTTAGCGTAATGAGGGCGAGCGCTTCCCTCGCGTCCCAATGCTAGCTCCTACGCTGCGGACAACTATTACTTGATGCGCACTATCATTTGCAATGATCGGCGCAATGAGATGTGCTGCAAAACGCGCATTATGTGGGTCCGCGAGCCCGGCGGACCGGGAGGCGTACGATCCCGGTCCGCGCCCGGTCCGCCGATGAGACCGCCACCGCCTGCTGGCTGGCACTCCATGCATTAGCCTGACTATAGTTTTAAATTAAATTTTTTATACAGTATACAATATACAATGGCACCTCGCGTGGCGCAGCTCGCGGCGAGGCCATGAGCCACGAGCTCAAGGCCGCAGGCGGCAGACAGTACAAGAAGACTCGCACGGTAAAGTGCGGACTGGCCAAGGTGACAAAGGCCGCGAGTTCGGACGCCGGCCCCTCGTCGTCGTCCACGGCCCCTCGGTCGTCGAGCTTCCCGCGCCTGGTGAGTGCGATATCGCTACCGCTGATTGTTATAAGGCTGTTTTGTTGCTGTGGCTTGCCTCGATGGCCTTGCCGAGCCGGAAACTTGTAACTGACACGACATGCGTTTCGCCTACAACTTTCGCATTTCGCTTGCTGGTTCGCCCAGGCACTGCTGATCGCTGTGATCATCGCGGCCGGCAGCGCGGCGGGCGCGGCGTGTGGGCTCACGGTGTGCTTCGCCGGGGGCCAGGTCCGCGCCAACCTTGGCGTCAAGTCGGGGGACAAGTTGTCCTCGCAACACCGAGACCTGCCCATGGAGGTGAGAAGCGCAGTAGGCGCAGATTGATCAACCTGGGCCATCAATGGCGAGTCTCTGATATGGCGAGTCCTTCGCCCCTCTCCCCGCAGACGCCCGCATACCACGGGGTCGTCAACCTGGGCGGCGCTCATGGAGTTAGCAAGGGGCAAGAAGGCAAGTTCCCGGTAGTGTCCGAAGCCCCCCATATATCCAAAAATACGAGCAGGCAAAACATTGGGATCAGAGACAAAAGAAACGCGCTGCTGTTACTGTACCGACGTCGGTAGCTGGTTGGAGGTTGCTGGAGCGTTTTGGCTGGCGCGCATTCCTCACTCTCCGGGCGCCCGGCCAGGCGACAGCACGACCACACAGACAATGCGACGCCACGCAGCGGGAGAGCCGGAGTCTCAGCGCACCTGCGGGCAGGCGTTCCACTGGGCGGCGTTCCACTTAGCCTGGTCACGGCAGCAGGTACCCTCGACGTACCTGCATTCAGCCTCCTGTCAACCACCAACGCCTACCTGAGCATGCACCGCCACCACATGTGCGCGGCCGCTGATGGCAACAGCCTGCGCGTCCTATTCAAGTTCACCCTGCTGGAGAAGACAGGTGGGCGGGGGCGAGTGGGAGGGAAAAGGAAGCTGGGCTCTGCGATGGCTCACTGTCTCGACTCCCCACCCTCCAGGCAACACCGTGGAACCGCCAGTCGAATTCGTCGAGAAGTTGGAGAGCGAGCTGCGGGAGCGCCTGTCCACCACATTGCCGCCCGGTCAGACTTGTCCAGAGGCCGGTTCGGCCCCGGAGGCTGGTTCGTATGCCACGTTCGAGGAGGCCAAGTACGGATATGATGCGTTGAGTGAGTGGTGGGCGAAGTTGTCAGATGAGCAGGCCCGTGAACACCGTCGCGAGTGGGGTAGCGCAGGGGCGGCGGCTCTTCGCGCCAAGTTGGGCGAGGAGGGGTACCTTGCGCACACCGGTAGCGCTACCGGTGTGCGCAAGGTACCCCTCCTCGCCCAACTTGGCGCGCAGAGCCGCCGCCCCTGCGCTACCCCACTCGCGACGGTGTTCACGGGCCTGCTCATCTGACAACTTCGCCCACCACTCACTCAACGCATCATATCCGTACTTGGCCTCCTCGAACGTGGCATACGAACCAGCCTCCGGGGACGAACCGGCCTCTGGTCAGATTACAGCAGTGGGCAGCCCCGGCGCGGGGCTGCCCACGTAATCTGACCACGCGTGACCTCAAGCGCACATGTCCCAAGGTCGCAGTAGGCGCACACCACCGCAACGACATCATGCAAGCCACGTTTCCGGAATGCTTGCAAACACAAAGCCCGCAAGCCACTTGACGCAGGGCACAAAGACAAAGGCGCATCGGAGGGCCATAACCTAACTTGCTGCTGGAGATCCCACGTGCTTGCCCATTGCTGCGTACCCTGCACACGTCCAAACAACGTGAGTTCCGTGCACACCCATGCTCCTACTCTCTATCTGCAGAGTGCCTTCAAACTCTGCGCGCACGTCTTCATACTCCCTGCACTCCTCAAACACGTCAAGTTCATTCTCGCCACCCCCCGGCCCACGTACGACACGCAGGGCATGCACGCACGTGCCGAGCGCGCGCGGCCTTTGGATGGACACTGCCGCCCGCCTGCTCCCGGCTCGCTGTTGAAAAGCACCCGTGCAAGTAATCGTCCGCGCCAAGAACACGCAGCGATGCCGCCATGAATGTCGAATCATCATCTCTCAAGTGGCTTAAGTAGGTAAGCGCGCACAGCACGGGAGCTTGCCTTGCTTGCTGTGTCCCTCTCTTCTCTCAATATCTCTCTTCCTCTCACAAACGTCATTTTGGTCATTCATGTTGCGCCACTATCGCTGGCCAAGCACGCATTCCTTTACCGTCATCTGCCGCTGATGCGGTATCTATCCTACCCATGACCCAAGTCAGGTGCAAGCAGGACTAGAACCATCACTTCATTTACGTAGTTGTGTGTGCATGTCTGCAAAGGCCACCAAGACAAATGGCAAGTCGTGTCTTCGGTGAATACCGTGCGTGGACACAGAAGTAAAGTATGACCACGCATCACGTACTCAACATGCCACAGTGCGCACGTCTGCGCATGCATGCGTATCTACCAATAGTAAGCTGAAGAGGATGCGGCGAGAGCCCTATGCGGAAAGTTAGAATCATCATATCACGACCACACGAAGCCATTGGTTTTGCAAATTAATCATATACGCACGCAATCCACAGAGCAGCATTGAGTTCATAAGTTTAGCAAGCCAACGGCGTTGTGGAGCTGTCAAGACCCCGTTCGGTTCTGTACATGGGAGCCACAGCACGCACGCACGCACGCACGCACTATCCTAGTATTCTGAGAGCACACGTCTCTGCTGTACCACAGCGCTATGTGTGCACGAGCTGCTGGGCTGCGGCCGTGTCGCCGCCACCTCCTTCTGCTGCTCCTCCGCCGCCGCCGTCCGCCACTGGGATGCCGCCACAACGCCGTGCATCAGGGCCGCATGGTGCCAGGCGGGGCGGGGGCCGAGGTACCGTTGGCAGACCGTGTGCCGCGCTTACTGTGGGGTGGTGGCCGCGGCCGCGAAAGGGGCCCCGGCGGGGACCGCGTTCTCTTGGACGGCGACGGCAAGCGGGATGGTGGAGGAGGCGATGGCGGAAGCGGCGGTGGCTGGGATGGAGGGGCCGGCGACGGTGGGGAGGGGAAGGGCGGCGTTGGTGAGGGTGGAGCAGGCGAAGGAGGAGCTTGCGAGGGTGGAGAAGGCCCGGGAGGACTCGGGAAAGGCGGCGCTGGCGAGGGCGGCAGGGGGGCGGCCTGCACGCGTGCATGCGAAACATGTCAAGATCCCAAGCAATAATGAGCCCAGTCAGTACGCTCCACCAGACAACTCATGGGATACCAACAAAATGCTAACTGCTCGTTTATTTACTAGAATATCTCCACAACAGTTCACACCTGCTGCACGACATCACCACCCGCCGCGCCTCCACCACCACCCGTAGTGCCGCGGGTGCCGATCTGGCCCTGCCGCACGTAGGCCGGGTTGAGCTCCGTCGCCAGCGTGCCGGTGAAGTACCCCACCGCCGCCACCGCCCAGCGCTGCGGCAGCAGAGCGTCCGGGCCGGACAGCAGGCGCGACGGCAGCGCGTGTGCCCGCACCGTGATGGTCAGCGTGGCGCCGGGCGGCGGGTAGGTCAGGTACACGCGCTCCACGTTGTTGGTGCGGTCGGGGGAGGGGAGGACTGCGCGGGGGGACCAGGTATAAGCAATACTGGGATATGAGGTAGGGGTTAAGCGGTCAGCTCGGACGCACGACGTGGAATCACAACGCGATAACACCGCCGCCGCCGCGCCTCGACTCACGTGCTCCCTCGGGATTGTTGCCCATCAGGCTCTGTGGCGGGCTACCGTCACGGCCACCACCCAAATCAACAGTAAGATCCAGATCGTTGACCAGCTGGGAGGCGGCGTTGACGTCAGCGGGGTAGTCGTACCAGGTCAGCACGATGGAGATGGGCCTGTTGGGCAGGTAGGTAGGTAGATAAGGGGTGCGTGTGGGTTAAAAGTAGGGAGCGTGGACAAGGCGTGTCGCTTGTTACAGGCTCACACAGACGAACACACCTGCCCCGTCTTTCTATATGCACGCCTGACCCCTGTACCTGCCACCCTCAATCAACCAGCGTCACCAGCTCACCCCTTGCCCGTGGCCGTCAGCCCGGTCAGCACCGCCTGCTGGCCGCTGGCGGTGAACTGGCCTCGGTCGGCCACCTGGAGGGCAAAGCCGGCGGGCGTGAGGCCGGGCAGCGGCAGCGAGCCCGCCAGGCTGAGGCGGCCCCAGCCCTGGTAGGCGTCGGGCGGGGGGCCCATGGGAATGCCAAGTGCCATGGCTAGGCCACCCTGCGAACAAGGGGGTGCAGCGCCAGCGTGTTAAACACGGACAGCCCCGGCATTGTTGCTGCTCTGATCGGTGCCGACCATGGTCGTGCGACCAAAGCCAACATCCGTCTGACAAAGTGAGATCTCTTAACCCACCCACCATGAGGCTCTTTGCACCCGCAATGACAACGGCCTGTAGTGGCGAAAAATGCAGAGCACGCCGCCAAGCCGTTAGCAGGTCAAACAATCTGCACGAGGCGCGGCTATCGGCCGTCAAAGCCCATTCTCACACAGCAGCAAACACACGTGCCCATGCGATCAAGATGAGCTTTACAGTGTGTCACACCTTAAGCAGCATGCCGCTGGGCGTGAAGGGCGCGGCGGCGGCGTCACCCGGGGAGCCGGTGGGGTAGAAGCCGGTGCGCAGGTATTGGCGCATCAGGGCGGTGTGGCCGGCGGCGTGCGGGGTGGCCATGGAGGTGCCGCTCAGGTTGGCTTGCGCGGGCGAGCACACGCCGCCTGTGGGGGAACAAGTGACAACAAAGCGGTCAACCCCTGCCCCCGTTGCACTGCACAGTGACAGGCACACGCATGTTCCCTTCCCAACAACAAACTTCGCGCGCGTGGGTCTGCTGTCTGGACGCCTTTTCGACCGACCAAACGTCACATCCAGTACCTCTTTACTGCACAGCACCGATGTACGTACCAATGATGCCGCCGCGCGCCCCCGCGCTGGTGATGTACGCCCCGGGCGCCACGACGTCGGGCTTGATGCGGCCGTCTGCCAGCGGACCGTAGCTGGAAAAGTAGGCCACCGTGTCGGGGCCTGCCGCCTCCTGCACGTGGGTGCGTGGCGACACCATACAAGGCGGGCGCACGGAGGTGGGAGAGGTGGACGGGGCTGAGACAGCACGGTGGAGAGCCGCGCACCGGCGGGGGCTCGCGAGGATCCAGCGCACACGCAGTGTGTTAGAGAAGCACAAGGAGAGGAAGGGTCGACACCGTGCACGCAGTGTGTGTTGCATCACAGTACATCCACGTCTTTCCAAGCCACCTCGCTCACCACCACGTTTGCCAAGGTCATCTTTACGCCGGCACTTGCATTGCCCAGCAGCCACTGGCCAAGGCCCTGCAGGGTGCGGTGAGAGTGACGTGCGTGTGCGTGACACAGAGAGTGTAGCAACGCACGCATCAGCGAGCATGCACACAGCATGGCCGATCGAGCCATCCTCGAAACTACCAGGTAGGGCTGCAAGAAGCAAGCCGTGTCTCCCCAAACCACCCGGCAGCCGCACACGCACGCACGCACGCACCTGGCTGATGACACTGGTAGCCAAGTTGGCGGCATAATAGTTGGAGTTGGGGTAGACGGGGTAGGGCGGGCCGTCCATCATGGGCGGCACATTGTTGACGAATATGACCGCGCCGCCGCCCGCCGCAAGCACGTTGAGCACCTTTTGGTAGAACCAGCACTGGCCGCGCACCGCCAGCACCACCGCGCCCCGGGTCTCGGCCGCCGGGTTGACCAGCTTGGTACAGGCGTCGGGCGGGTCGGCCACCACCAAGGGGACCTGCGGGGCACAGGCACGGGCGAGAGCGACGGGAGGATGTCCATTACTGGATATCCAGGCAGCATCGTGCTACAAGGCAAGATTGAGAGTACCCCACCTCAGCATCCGCGGGGATGATCTTGAGCAGCTTCGGCAGGTCCGGGTTCTCGAGCGGGTAGACCTGCGGGCGGGCGGGCGCACGGGTGGCGACACGGCACAGGTTAGCCTTACGGGCGGGCGCAAGGACCTGCCAGGAGGGCGCCGGAGTGCACCCACCTGCTGGTCCCGCTCCGCCCCTGCCTTGACCGACCCGAGGAGCACCGCACGCACCCCATCCACCAGCCCGAGCTGCTCACCGCCAGCCTGAAGAGCTCCGTGGAAACGGAGGCGTTTGGGTTGGCGGCGGGGTTGCGGCCGCGCACCTGCAACGTCATACCGTGTCAGCACATGGGAGTCATGGGCAATGGGAGTCATGGGCACAGCGCAACGAGGCGCGGCTGTGAGCCGTTGAACGGCGGTGCGGGGGAAGCACATGAACACCGCATTAAGTGTCACAGGGCAAGCACGCAAGCACAATCTGCTCACAGCCAGTCTTTAGGGCCCCTCCCTCCCTCGGCGCACGCCTAGCGAGCAGCACCCCTGCCCCGGCTGTCCCCCTCCCTGTGGCCCTCACCTGCAGCAGGCGCGGCCCAATGCCCAGCTCCGCCGGCAGGCGCCAGCTGGCGCCCACCGCCACCGGGTTCTTGGCGGTGGCGGGCGAGCCCACGCTGCCGCCCGGGGTCAGCGCGTCCGAGCCTGTGTGTGTGTTAGAGACCACAAGGGAGAGTACTATGAAAGGCTTGTGCGTGCGAAAGGACAGGAACGCCAAGCAGAGCAGGTGTGTGTGTGTGTGTTAGGAAAGCACAAGGGAAAGGGTCGACACTGTGCGTGCGTCATGTGTGTGTGTGTGTGTGTGTGTGTGTGTTTGTGTGGTGCAACCACGACAAGGCGCAATCGAAAAGGTAAAAATATGTTGAGGGCGGGACTCCAAATGCCCGCCCAACCTCGCTGCCGCGCACACATGCATAGGGTACCACCGGACGCCGCAGCCGTGCCGGCCCCAGCCGCGACACAACCCACCGTTGTTGCCGGCGGCGATGAAGGCGATGGAGTCGGGGTAGCGCCACAGGAAGGCGTCGTAGGCTGCGGGACCAGCCGTGCACGCAGGCGGAGAAGGTCATTAGGACCACGCGCCGAAAAGCCCAGCAGCCGCCTACTATGTAGATGTCGGATTGTCCGCCCCCATCATTCATCCTGACCGCACCCACCCCACCGTACCCTGCGAGAACTCGTCGTACACGTTGTCCACCGCGCCCCAGCTGTCGGAGATGATGCGGGCCCCGGCGTCCCAGTGCAGCTGCATGCGCGCGCGGCCGAGCCAAAATGCAGGTCAGGTCACAGGCCTGCACGATGCTTTTTGCAACTTGCACCCAATGTTGCATGGCTGAGCCTGCGCGGCGCACAACCTGCACCCACCCGCAGCACTGGCTCGAGGTGTGGCATCCATGCGGCCCAGGCCCGCAACCGCCGCACAGCCCACAGGCCCGCGGCACCCCCAGCACCGCCTCCCTCTGCCTCCTTCCCCCATGGTCGCTTTGGTTTCCAGAACAAACTACCCCACCCACCCACCCGCAGGTATACGTCATCCACCGGCTCCGGGGGCTCCAGCGCGCCCTAGGGAGGTGCGGAGCGGGAGGCGTGAGGGCAGTAGGACCACTTGACAAACAGACAACGGTGTGCAGCTGCGCTCGCTTCAGCGCGGCGCGGTCGCATCAACTACGGCAGCACCCGGTCCATCATGTAGGTAGGCGCTGGTCACACTGCACACCCGCGACCATGCAAGCACACGCTCCGCACCTGCAGACCCCCCGCTGCCGCGGCCTTGAGGCTGATGTCCACAAAGCTCAGCTTGGCGCGCGGCGCGGCGCCGCTGCCCGCCGCTAGCACCAGCGGCCCATACGCCGCCGCTGCGCCCTCCGCGCCGGTCAGCACGGTCCCGTTGTAGCCAGGGGCCGCCTGCAGCGCCAGCAGCGCCCCCACCATGGTGCCGCCGGTGTGGGTGCCGTGCCCCGCGGTGCCCTGGCCCGGGTCGTCGCCGTACACGCAGTCTGCAAGCGGCAGGCGAAGACGGAGAAGGCAAGCATGAGGCGGTAGTCTTTCAAGGGCATGCGCAATGCAGCGTCACCACTGCAGTGCCTAGCTATGTCTTAGCAATGCGGCCCTGTGATCCGCTCAACCGCCTGGGTCGCTCCCCGACGCACCCTCCTGCCCGCCTGCCTGAGTGCCCGCCTCACCTACGGGCAGGTAGTACTGCACCAGCTTGCGGTGGTCGGGAGGCCGCCAGGCGCGGTCGCCGGGGCGGCCCCACACAGCGCCGTTGCCCTGCATGGCACACCGCAGCGCACCGACCACCCGGCAAATGAGCAGGAGCATGAGCATTTACATGGCCTGAGGTCCATGCAGGCCCCACTAACTCCTTTGAGTCCGGAAGCGCAACAGAACGAAAAAGAGAAATCTACCTAAGTGGCTGAATTTAGCGCGCGTGACCTGAGAGTCATCACCGCGTGCAAGTAAGCTGCCAGTTTGAAGACCGGCGTTCTCAGCATAGCCAGCTTCGTGGGGGATGGATCTGATGGATTCAAAGCAGCAACATGTAAAGTGCTTGCACACTCCACCTCCGCTCATACAGCCGCCACCACGACCGCGAGCAGCGCCACCCATGCACACTCCTATCGGCGAATGGTAACACGAGTCGCACTCGCCTGGGAGCTTGGCCACAGGGTGGTCACGGGCGTGAGCTGGCCCGCCACGGTGCCCGAGTCGTAGCGGGGGTCTGACAGGTAGCAGTTGTCCAGGTCCAGACCCGTGTCGCCGGACTGATGGACGGAGTAGTAATGGGGTACCGGTTGGGTGGGTTACGTGTGGTTGCGTGCGGGTCCGTGGGTGGACGGACGGGTTAGGTGGGTGTGTCAAGGTGGGCGGCCTGGCGGCATTAGTATTGGTCATTACTAGGGTTGCGCCGGTTCTTAGGATGAGAAATATCATGTATAATTATTATCAATTATTCTACCCCTAATTTTGAGAATGCTTCACGAACAGGGGTAGAACGTGCCCGAATGAGAATACTGGATTCTTGTTGGATTTAGCCGCTTGAAAAGCGCAAGACAGGTACCATTTGCCCCAAACTTACTATATATACAAATTAGCGATATAATGACAGAGCCCCCTGCTCAGCTTGAGCCTCAGAAGGGCGCTGAGGAGCCGTCGCTACCGCTGGAGGGCAGGCCCCCCCACCGACGTGAAAGCTGCATAGGACTGATGGAGTCAGGATAGACACTAGCGCAGTAGACTAGTGTGCCGTACCGACAGGATAAAGTTAAAACTGCGGTGATGAGGTGAACACGACGTGTGGCAAGCCCTGGAAGGGGTTGCCGGTGCAGGGCATCGTATTGTAGACGTGCCGCACAGCAGTGGCAATTATTGCAAACGCGTGGAAACACTTAAGCGGTTATGCAGCCAAAGTTTCAGCCCGAAAGCCCTGCTAGGCCAGGAGATAGCAAGTTTCTCCTAATGCTCATCCTCACGTTCTCAATTATTTCTCAGTATAATTCATATGAGGAGGATTTCCGTTCTCATGCCCCGCACAACCCTAGTCATTACCCATGCGATGGCGGCCAAGAAAGTGAATGACAGAGCAGAGGCAATAAATCAGGGGCTGAAGGCAATGCAGTCGTATCGTTCCACGCTCCGGCATCTTACTCCGAGGATTTCGCCGGTGCCGTTCAGTCCTGCCGCCCAGTAGGGCCGCCGCGCCGCCTCTGCACTGCTGCTTCCGTCGCCCACTGGATCCGAGTACGCGGCGGTTGTTAGTGAGCCTGTTGACCCGACAGGTGCCGTGTCAGTCGCGTTCCATTCAACACAGCTGGCAAGGCAATTCAGCTCTCAGCGATAGAACATGTGCTCGCACCGCTCTGGGTCAGGATGCTGGCGCGGGCGTTGCGGTGGGCCAGGGCCACGCGCGGTGACACCCAGCGCACCACCGGTTGGCCAGACAGCCAGGCCAGGGCGGCGGCCAGGTGCTACGGATGGGCGTGCGGCGGGCGGGACACGCACGGGAAGGAGCGCGTGAAGCACAGGGGGCAGATGGAGAGTAGTACTTTAGCAAGGCCGCTGCACACATACATTGTGTCCACCACACATCAGTACACCCGCCTCCGCCCGGCCGACCCACCTGCTCGCACACAAACACGCGCAGACGCGCGCCAGACACAGCCCCGCCGGCGTTGCCCTCCGACTGGGGCGTTACCACCACAGCTTGGCCGTCGCGTCCCCGCAACGCCGACACCAGAGGGACACACGTCCCCACAGGCGCGCCGGTAGCGGACTCAAGCGCAGCCGCCAGCGCGGCCGGCCAATCGCTCTCTGCCGCCGCCACCGCATCGGCCGTCACAGCCGCCACCGGCAGCAGCTGCACTAGCAGCTCATACTGGGGTGGCGGCACCGCGGCTGTAGCACCTGCCTCCTCCGCCGCCATGCGGCGGCGGCGCGCCGCGTGCTCCGCGGCGCCCGCCAGCGTGACCGGCACCTCCCGCTCATCTGAGAGAGGCAGCACCCGCATGCGCCGCAGCAGGGCCCCACGTGCCATCGCCAGGTTGCTACCAGCACTGCCGTCATCTAGTCCGTAGCCACCGTCAGCTCCTGCCGCTGCGACCAGGCGGCGGCCTGCGTTGCCACCACCGCTATCGCTACCTCCGCCCGTGTCGCCACCCCTGACAGGCTGCAGCCGGACCTGCTGCAGAGGCTCCGTGGTGCACTGCTCCGGCTCCGGCTCCGGCTGCAGCAGCAGGTGGGTCGGCTGGCCCTGCTGCCTTTCATGCGTATGGCCCGTGACGGCAGCGCTTTGCAGTCGCCGCCTCCTCTGCTGTAAAGTTGGGTCGGTCCTACCGCTATCACCTGCCGCCGCCGATGCGGCTGCTGCTGTCATGGCCATGAGCGGCGCGCACTCGGGCGCCAGGCGGTGCTCGGGGCCCAGAGCCACCTGCGAGTGTTGAAGATCCAGCAGTCATGATGACGTAGATGAAGGAAGGGCATTCTGGGCAGGCAACAATCAGGGCATGCAGATGCGAACACGGGAAACACTACGAATAAGATCATGATGCGTTGCGATACGGCGGCACAAGGCACGGCCCAGTCACCCAGTGGTGACAGGGCCACTTCCGCGGATGCGGAAGCTCTTTCTTTGAATCTAAGGCTTGGGCAACTGGGCCAGGGGACGGCATGCGTACTGGGTGGATCGAGCTGGTCGGGATTTTTCCGGGTAAGTGGGCTACCACGTCGCCAAGACCGCCGGCCAACCACGTCGCCAAGCCTGAAGATTTAAGCAAGACCGCGCTATTGGCGACGCGCTACTGCACCCAGGCTCGCGCACTTTTACCGCACCGGGGACGTAGCTCGCCTTGCAATTTTGCCGTGTTGAGCTACTCTATTATGTCCACAGCTATTAACCTGTGCTCCCAGCCCCTTCTTCAGATACACTGGACGAACATGTCACCTCTCGTCTTCAACACGGGGCGCCAGAGCCGCCCGCGTCCCGTGCCTGGCACCGCCCCACCCTCACCCCTCCCCGCTCACTAACTATGCGCCCGCCCCCCCTGCCCAACTTGTTGCTAACACACCCTCACGCCGTCACTAACACCTCCCTCCGCTTCCTTTAGATTGGTTTTACTTTGGTCTGGTAACCACAACCTCCCTCCCTGCCTCATGGGTGTGTCGTGCTTTGCCGCGCTGCGCCCCCCCCCCCCTAGGCCCTGCCTGGCCGCGAACTAACGCCCGCTACTGCCCCGCCCGCCGGCCCCCAAGCAACGCCGACGCGGCTCCCTTATAAGCCCGGCTTGCGTTCCGGCCAGCCCTCTTTTCCACCTGGGCTCGCGCACGCTAGCCTAGGCTTTAGGCTTTAGACTCAGATGCAGTCTCCTCCCGCTCTTGAGCTTTACTTACGCAACACTGCCCTGCAACCCTCCCGCATGTACGCCACCGTGACCGGCGCTCACATCACGGCGCCGGCACTGCTCTGGTATTAAGCAGGTGAGTATCGCGATTGAATTGAGCAATTTAGCTAACGGGGTGGGTCTGTACGCGCGCGAGCCTGGGTGCCATCCATGACTACCGACAAACACCGATGACAAGACTGAAGATTCAAGGCTCAAGGGCGCCCGAGACCTAAAGGTTAAGGCCACACCACCTCCGCGCTCTGGGTTGGGCTGGCTGGTTCGGGTTCTCTTGGTCGTTTCGCTTCTGGTTTCTGGAATGAACTACCACCCACCCACCCACCATGGCCGCGCCAGTGTCCCGCTGCACCGCCTCCGCCGCCTCGGGCAGCGCCGCCACCAGCAAGGATGAGTCAGGCACGTACGACAGCACGGAGCCGCCAGCAGCCGCAAGCGCAGCCACCAGCGCGGCCGCGGTGGGGCCGCTGCCACTGCCGCTGCTACTGCCGCTGCTACTGCCGCCGCCGCTGCTACCCCCTTCGTGCTGCTGCTGCGCGTACTGCACCATGTACAGGCCGATCAGGGGCGCCTGGCCCCAGGCCTCAGCAGAGCGATATGCCAGGGGATCCAGGTCCCCTGTGCCCGCGCCTCCGACCGAGGCAGAGCGGCTGGCGACATCTGTCCCACCACCAGCGCTGGCGTTTGCCTCGGGACGGTCGAGGCTCCACAAGTGTTCACTACACAGGGAAAGGTTTTTAAAGCAATGGAGGCAAGAATTCATGAAGACGTCGCACATAATACATACACGATGAATAAGTTAGCAGAAAGCTATCTCGCTGAAAGAAAGGCGTGCAGCTGGCTTGCACGGTGGCGGGCGACGCGGCACGCTTCGGGCGGCACGTTTGACCACAGCGCCAGCAAAGCCGAAACGCAGTGAAGGGACGGCCTGGTGTTTTCGCGCCTTAGCCTGCATGGCCAGAGCTGCTACCAAAACCCTCGCAGCCCAAGCTAAAAAGAGCGATGCACACGAATTTGTGCCCTATTACTGCCTACAGGCGCCACGCCGACCTACCGCCCAAATCGCATTTTCGTAGATACATTAAACTGCACCAAATGCACAGCGCGCTCACAACCCCCCGAAACGGACCCTGTGGAAGCTGCAGGGGGCCTTAGCAATTTGCGCACCTTGCAAACACGACCGAGCCCGTGCGCAGCCGCACTTGTTTTGCTGCTATATTCTGCAATATTACAGGCAGCAGCAAAAGAAGGCAGAGCACGAGACGTGTCTGCAAAGCCGAGTCCATTCTATCAAAGTCCAACTTGCTGAGTTAGGCTGTTATCTCAAAGCGTGTGCCCCATATGCTTGGTCTCTCGATATGCGGGGCCAAGGTGCAAGCGGAAAAGAAGCTGTGTATCCTTGTCAAGGGTCGCGGTCCAAAACAGTATTTCCGAGTCTGCAAGCTAATGCATCCCATGATCTGCAGTTGTGGTTGTGAACCGTCCTTCGAGGGCTAGTTTCTGGACGAAGAATTGCCGTCGGTGGTTGCCCGATCGTGGCGTAACCAGACCCCGCCGACCGACTGCTACTAACTCGATTGGTGCCGATTTTCGGCCACTTTGGCCAGGGCGCGCTGGAATGCGTTTGCGGGCTGGCTGTCGGCATAAATATTGCTATATATGCATGTAAAAGATACTGTGAGGGTCGGGCGGTCATGCGCCAGCATCTTGACCGCGGTTCGCCGACTGGCCGAATGTGGCCGAGTGCCCTAATTTCGGCCACCCCTCAGTTTCACCCGCCATCGCGTCTTGCGGCGCAGGAGCATTGTAATTAATATCCTCATGACATTGTTACATGTTAGAACTGAGCTGCCGGGGATGTGGAGCCTTCCTGACTTTGACATGCCAAAAATGCTTGAACATGTTGCCACCGGGCCACACTGCGAAAGCCCGGCGCTCGAGCATAGCGACCATTCCATTTTGTACACTATGTATACCACATTACTGCGACTAGCGCGCCAATGGGTGGCGCGCGGAACACACAATCCTCACTCCTCTCGACGCCCCCTGACACGCACCTCATGCCCACGCCCACCCATTCACGCCGAACCCCTCTGCCCGCGCCACCCTTGCGCCACTCCTGCAGCCACTCGCATGCATTATACTATGTCATTATGTACTTGAAAGGTATTGACGGTCTTTACAGCACCGCATAACGTAACATCCTGCGTATGTGTGTGTTATGAATGAAACAATTGAAGTGCTGCTTAATCACGCTGCCTCTCCGACGTGCTAAGACTTACGCGTCCACCTCCTCAGCCTCCTCCTCGACCGACGCACTCTCCTCCTCCGTGCCGTAGCTGCTGGTCTCATCATCTCCGCTAGTGTACTGCGTGCTGCCGCCGCTGCCGTCGCTCTCCTCACTGCCGCCCGGCACCTCGCCAGCATCTGTCAGCTTCTGAGGAAGCCGGCGCTTGCGCTGGGGCCTCCGTGCCTGATCCGCCTCGCCCGCCTCATCATCACTACCCGAAGACACCTCGCCCGTGCTGTCAATGCCGCCGTGGTCACCGCGGCCACGGCCGCGGCCGCGGCCGCGCCCACGGCCGCGGCCGCGCCCACGGCCGCGGCCGCGGCCTGTGGCACCGGCAGCGGCACCGGCGTCCACGGCGGCGGGCTCCTCGCCGGCAGGCTCCTCTGGCGCGCCCAGCTCTGCACCGGCGTCGCCGCCAGCTGCACCTCTGCCCCGCCCACGGCCCCGCCCACGGCCCCGCCCACGGCCCCGCCCACCACCACTGCGCCGCTCAGCCGCTGCGAGCTCCTTAGCCGCAGCCCGCGCTTGGGCTGCAGCTTGGCGGGCGGCCTTGCGGGCCTTGGCGTCCTCCTCCTCCTTTTGCTTCTGCTCCTTCTTCTGCCGTGCCGCCTCACGGTGCTCAGCGGCAGTCAGGCACATTGCCCCTGCTGCCACCTTGTCGGCCACGGTCTGCGACAGCACGAAGTCCAGCCGGTGGGCGGGCCCCTCTACCAGCTGCTGCAGTGTGCGCGCGACCGGCACTGGAGCTGGGGCTTGTACAGGTGCAGGCAGCGGAGGTGGGGTCCCGCCAACTGCTGCCCAGGACGCACTGGCCGCCGCAGCTGCCTGCATTGCTGCGGCGCTCGCGGCCCTTGCGACCTCGAGCTGGGCCATGAGCTCAAGTTCCTTGGCACGGGCCTCATGCAGCGCGGCGAACGCAATCTTGCAAGCCGCCTCCCGCTGCTCGGCCACTGTGGCCGGCTCCGGTGGCAGCGGAGATGTGGAGCGGCTAGGGCCAGGGCTCTGGTCCGAGGTTACGGTGTCGTCGCCGCCATCGTCCTTCGTGGCCTCCGCTGCTATTGCAGCCGCGGCGCGGCGGAAGGCAGCGGCCGTACGAGCAACGGCACCGCCCGCCTCCCCGGCCGCGGCCGCCGCCGGCGCGCCTGCGCCGCCCGCCTCCCCGGCCGCGGCCGCCGCCGGCGCGCCTGCGCCGCCCGCCTCCCCGGCCTCGGCCGCCGCCGGCGCGCCTGCGCCGCCCGCCTCCCCGGCCTCGGCCGCCGCCGGCGCGCCTGCGCCGCCCGCCTCCCCGGCCGCGGCCGCCGCCGGCGCGCCTGCGCCGCCCGCCTCCCCCGCCGCGGCCGCCGCCGGCGCGCCTGCGCCGCCCGCCTCCCCCGCCGCGGCCGCCGCCGGCGCGCCTGCGCCGCCCGCCTCCCCCGCCGCGGCCGCCGCCGGCGAAGCGCCCACAGCCTCAGCGCCGCCCGCCACCCCAGCTGCTGCCACCGCGGTGTTGCGACGCTGCACAACCGCCTCCCCAGCTGCCCGGACAGCTGCAAGGCTAGGCGCCATGCTGCGCTGCGTGAGCGTGGCGTCGGGGTTGTACGGCCAGATGCCGGCGGCCTTGAAGCCGGACTTGATGTTCTTCTCGCTGACCGCCGCTGACCAGGGCACCGGCACCACGATGCCTCTCTTCTTGCGCTCAGCGATGACGAAGTCTGGGGCGCAGACGTGGCTGAGGATGTGGAGGATGTCCGGCACGCGCACCACCCGCAGCTCACGGCCGGGAATCTGCCGCCAGCTGTGCAGGTTGTGGGTGTAGCCGGTCTTGAGGGAGGAGTTGACCTTCAGGTCCAGCGGCTGCAGCACGTGTGTGCTGTGCGGCGGCAGCCCGATGATGATGACGTTGTTGGCAGCGGCCAGGTCCAGCACCTCCAGCTGCACGTGGGCGGCAAAGTTGTCCAGGATGAGGATGACGGGCTTCGTCTTGCGGCGCTCGGCGGTGTCCAGCAGGAACTTCTCGGTGAACCAGCGCAGGAAGATGGTGTTGGTCATGTAGCCCGTCCGCGCAGATGGCCAGCAGCAGGGTCACCGACTCACGGTTGGTGCGGCCGAGGGTGTGGGTCTGGTAGCTGCGGGGGCACACAGTCCAAGACAGCACATAAGCCGTTGGACGCGCAGCAGACAACGGTAGTACTCATTAGACGTGCAGCAGTGTCGTAGGGCTGACCTGGCCACGTTACAATCTGCCCTCGCACCACCCCACCAACAACCCCAGCTAGCTCACCTGCCGCGGCGCGCGTACACCTTGGTCACCTTGCCGTCGCCCATGAAGCAGGTCTCGTCCAGGTTCCAGATCATGTCGGCAGAGATCGTGATGCCCTTCTTCGCCAGCTCGTCGATAACCTGGGATGGGTACAACGACGGTACACGAGGAACCGAATTTCACGCCTAAGCGAATAGCTTGTTCGTACCCTTCAACCCCTTTCGTATCATGCCCGCATAGCCGCCTCCCTGGCAGTCACTCCTCTGCCGCTTCTTACCTCGCCCAGGACTGTGTAGAATGAGTCGATCTGCTCCTTGTACAGCACCAGGCGGGCGTGCTCCAGCGGGTCCGACTTGCGCAGCGAGATGCGGTGACGCCACCGCCACTCAAAGCGCCGGAACCATTTGTTGCTTGGGCGGCCGGCCACCAGCCACGAATCGGGTATCTGCAACGAAAGACCGTGAAACGTGAAGCTAGTGAAGCACGTATGCAAGCCTGCAACAATACACACGCTGCACACGCAAATCGCCGCTCTACCTCTCCCGCCGCTCTCCCGCACGCTCTCTCCCTCCCGCCACCCTTCCGCACGCTCCCTTCCCCTACCCTTCCTCTCCGCCATCTCTCTATCTGCAGCGACTCACGGGGCGGTTGGTGCTGTTGAGGATGTTGAAGGCCATCGTCGCGAGCTGCTGCCGGGACACCGACATCTGGCGCATGTTGTGGTACTCCGCGGACGCCACCATGGCCTCCTCCTGCTCGCGCGTGAACATAGTGGGTCGGCCCGGCCGCCGTGGCCGCGGCGGTGGCTGCCCCGCCGCTGCCGGGCGGGCCTGTGCCCGCTGCCTGGCCTCGAAGTCCTGCCGCAGCTGCTGTGCGTGCGTCGCCTGCACCGGCTCTTGAGCTGGTGACGCAGCAGCCGTGCCGCCGCCTGTAGCAGCGCCATCGCCACCACTGCTGGTACTGGGGCCCGCACCTCCCGCAGCCGTGCCTGATACAGCTGCGGCTGCCGTCGCCCGTGCGGAGTGCCCGGCACCAGCGGCGGCGTAGACGGGAGACGCCCCTGCAGCTGAGCCCCATGACGCATCCGCCGGCGACCCCTGCTGGCCCCTCACACGTGCTGGTGATGCCGCGTCTACTGCAGCCTCCACCTCCGCAGCTGCCACCGCCGCAGCCACGGTGGGCTGCGGCGGCACCCAGGGCTGCCCTGTCGCGTAGGCGCGGCACTCCTCCAGCGGCCGCAGCGCTGCATTCATTCGGACGTACCAGTTCTGGAATGTGCTGCGAGGCATCTGCACACCCGCCACAGCCTCGCGAACGGAAGGAGGCCTCCTCCGGCGGGGCGGCTGGGCGGTGTGGTCTGCCTCCTGCTCCTTCAGCGCGACGCACGCGGTCCAGAAGGCGCGCTCGTCATACTGGCTGTATTTCCCTCGCTTGGCCTCCGGCGACGCCGAGGGGGACGCCACGTCGGGCGAGGCCATGCCCGATGCTGACGCAACGTTGGCGCGCGGCGTCGCGCGCGCCCGAGACCGCTTCGGGCGTGCCATGCCGGCGGCCTATGCTTTCAAGACACATGTATGACGTAAACTAGCGCGGCAGCGGTGCTGTTGGCGAAGGATAGCGAGGTTCCGGGCTAGTGGCCAAATTTCAGAATTGCGATGAATGTCAGTGTGGGCCTGGGCAAGCGCATGGCGGTCGACCGACTAGGCACATGGTCTTTACTATATTAGTGGAGGTTCTGGGTGCGGCGGTGTGGCTTGGAGCGTGCGGAATGCGCCAATCGGCCGGGTGGCCGAAATTAGGGCACGGCGGGAATTAGGCACCTATCGAGTTACTCGTAGAGCAGTCGAATCCAGCTTGCGTTTTCCACACGCGTGTTAGTCAATGATTCTGTGTCAATTCCTCGGCGACCGCGAGTTCTCGCAGGGAGTCCGCCGCTTTGACAGGGAACGAAACCATACAAAGTCCTTCACGGCGCCAGGTCCCGGAAGCTGGAGCGAGGGTCAACCTTCTGGTTGCCCATGTGGGTCCACTTCGTTACTGACTCGCGTTTCATGGCTGAGGGTCGCAGGCACTGTCTGTTGTGTTGCCATATGCAACATGTCTCCCTGCCTACCGGGTCAACCTCCTGGTTGCCCATGTGGGTCCACTTCGCTACTGACTCGCGTTTCATGGCTGAGGATCGCAGGCACTGTCCGTTGTGTTGCCATGTGCAACATGTCTCCCTGCCTACCAAACGTGAGCATCAGATACGTGGGATCCCACTGATCCTACTAGCCCACAAGCAATCAGTCCGATGTGCAACGTTCCAACGCAGCTAAACGCAACCGAAATAAATGTGCTCGCGTTACGGTAATCGCTGCGTCACCTACGAACAGGTACGTCGCCGCCCTACGACCATGCCGCCATGCACACTACATTGCCCATCTGTTGCCCATGTCCAGAATCATGCCAAACGGAGATAATGAATGCATGTTGGGCCACGCATCCCCACAATGCCCAAACGCGTGCACGCACGCCGCCAGTGCATTCGTTCCGCTACACGCAACATTGGCTCTACAAACACATGTCGCGCGCTTGTGGCCCTTATTACAGGTACCTCATACTGTCACTGGCGTGCGCGCGTTCCGCACACTTCACACACCCCTTATCTGCTACTTTTTAAGGAGCATGATGGTTGGATTCTTTTGGGTTTCCATGTACCGTGCGCATGCCCTACGCACGCTTTCAGGAGTAGTTGGATGCTGAGATGCAGCATGCATGGTCGTCGTGTCGTCTGCGCATCATCAGAACACCCATGCACACACTCTGACACCTACTAACCGAGGCAATTGCCCTAATTGCCCTCTTGGAAGGATGGTGTGTCGAGCCGGTCATCGGAAACAATAATTGACAGCTCATTAAGCCTCCGCCTTGCTCGGACGCAAACAGGCTATTGCCCATGTGGTCGCACCCGCTGTGCGTCTTTGCGCCCCATACTACAGACGCCTTGAAAATCTTCCATCATAGTCCACCACCGAAGCTTCTTTCATGTATCCACTTATTAACAATTTGCTCCGCATTTCTTCGTTGGTTGCTTGCTCAAGCCTGTAGGCCTGCAGGCGGTGGTGGGGCGGGCGGTTTGGCAGAACCACCGCCGTGCTTCTTTTTCTTCTTCTTGTTCTTGCCTGCTGCGCCCTGGGGCTGCGGCCTGGGCGGCGGCGAGGGAGAGCGGGCCTTCTTGGGGGGCGGGGCAGGAGATGACCTCGCGGGCGGCGGCGGCGGCGAGGGCGGCACCGGAGAGGGCTGCGGCGGCGGCGGCGAGGCGGCGGCCTGCATGTGCAGTAGTAGTAGGGGTGGCGGAGGTGCACGCGGAACGTACGTCAGTTACGGTACAAGTCGTTTGCGGGCCACACGTACGGCAAACGTGCACAGGCAGTACTGATGCGGCAGGCCAAAACGCGTGCGTCGATTACGCTGTGGCACTTGGACATGCTGTGGCTGGTGTAAATGCTCTGCTAGCTGGGACACCCTACCTGCTGAATGAAGCACGCAGGGCGCCCTCCTCCCATGCATAGATGGGGTCGAATCGGGATTCAGGAATGAACTATCCTGCCCCCACCGCACACACAGGCGGCGAACACGCGCCTGTGCCGCCGCACACGTACGTACCTGCTGCATGCCACCACCACCCGCCGCGCCTCCACCACCGCGGGTGCCGATCTGGCCCTGCCGCACGTAGGCCGGGTTGAGCTCCGTCGCCAGCGTGCCGGTGAAGTACCCCACTGCCGCCACCGCCCAGCGCTGCGGCAGCAGCGCGTCCGGGCCGGACAGCAGGCGCGACGGCAGCGTGTGCGCCCGCACCGTGATGGTCAGCGTGGCGCCGGGCGGCGGGTAGGTCAGGTACACGCGCTCCACGTTGTTGGTGCGGTCGGGGGAGGGGAGGACTGCGCGGGGGGACCAGGTATAAGTAATACTGGGATATGAGGTAGGGGTTAAGCGGTCAGCTCGGACGCACGACAATGCGATAACGCCGCCGCCGCCGCGCCTCGACTCACGTGCTCCCTCGGGATTGTTGCCCATCAGGCTCTGTGGCGGGCTACCGTCACGGCCCCCACCCAAATCAACAGTAAGATCCAGATCGTTGACCAGCTGGGAGGCGGCGTTGACGTCAGCGGGGTAGTCGTACCAGGTCAGCACGATGGAGATGGGCCTGTTAGGTAGGTAGGTAGATAAGCAAGGGGTGCGCGTGGGTTAAGAGTAGGCAGCGTGGACAAGGCGTGTCGCTTGTTACAGGCTCACACAGACGACGAACACACCTGCTCCGTCTTTCTATATGCGTGCCTGTCTGCCTGACCCCTGTACCTGTCACCCTCACCCTCAACCAGCGTCACCAGCTCACCCCTTGCCCGTGGCCGTCAGCCCGGTCAGCACCGCCTGCTGGCCGCTGGCGGTGAACTGGCCTCGGTCGGCCACCTGGAGGGCGAAGCCGGCGGGCGTGAGGCCGGGCAGCGGCAGTGAGCCCGCCAGGCTGAGGCGGCCCCAGCCCTGGTAGGCGTCGGGCGGCGGGCCCATGGGAATGCCAAGTGCCATGGCTAGGCCACCCTGCGAACAAGGGGTCACAGGCGGGCACGAAGGACCATGGGAGTCACGCTGCATGGGATGCGGATGGGACGTGTGGTGCTCGCACGTTGACCGACAGGGGCGAGGACGAGCACCGCATCGATAGCGCACCCACCTTCAGACTCTTGGCACCGGCGATCAGGACGGCCTGCGGGCATTGGTCCAAATGGTCGATTAGGGCACACATCACATCATACCATCATGGCCTGGTTGGTATGGGGATGGGCATGGCCTGCACACCCACCTTGCATGCAACCGACTCACCCACTACTGGCACTTGCACGCAGGAGGACCTCTTGATTGCAAGGATACCGTGCCCCAGTGTCGCACCTTGAGCAGCATGCCGCTGGGCGTGAAGGGCGCGGCGGCGGCGTCACCCGGGGAGCCGGTTGGGTAGAAGCCGGTGCGCAGGTACTGGCGCATTAGGGCGGTGTGGCCGGCGGCGTGCGGGGTGGCCATGGAGGTGCCGCTCAGGTTGGCTTGCGCGGGCGAGCACACGCCGCCTGTGGGAGTGTGGGGGAGCGAATGCCAGGCATTCAGAACAAACGACTGGCTGTGATATGAGCTTGCCAGCTGCGCACATGCAAGCAATGTAGTCGTGTGCTTTGCCCGCGGCCTTCCTGGTCTTACCAGTGATGCCGCCCTTCGCTTTCGCACTGGTAATGTAGAGTCCCGGAGTGACCACGTCGGGCTTGATGCGGCCGTCTGCCAGCGGTCCGTAGCTGGAGAAGAACGCCACCGTGTCCGTGCCCGCCGCCTCCTGCGAGTGATCATACATCGGAACTGACCCAGCAGCCACATGCCATCGGCTTTGGTGGATCAGGTCCCGAACACCAGCGGGTCCCGCGGTGCCACCTGCCCTCTGTGCGTGTATGGCCACCGTACGTGTGCCCATATGATGATTAGCCCTACCTGATCCCTTATCAGCCCCAGAGCCGTGAGCGAGAGTGCGATGCGGCGACATGACCACCCACAGCCAAGTGTGACCCAACCCACCACCACGTTTGCCAGGGTCATCTTGACGCCGGCGCTTGCATTGCCCAGCAGCCACTGGCCAAGGCCCTGCAGGTAGGGTCCGGCAAGGGATGGGTGGGTGCTCAGTTGATGTGTGATTCCAAGCACGGACAAAGGTCGCGACACCAGTATCCTGTTAGTCCGTGGTAGTAGTACTAGGCCATTTCAAAAGTATTCCTGGCTTCGAACGTCGCAGACATGTCACGCGCACGCACCTGGCTGATGACGCTGGTAGCCAAGTTGGCGGCGTAGTAGTTGGAATTGGGGTAGACCGGGGAGGGGGGATAGTCCATCATCTCGGGAACGTTGTTGACGAATATGACCGCGCCGCCGCCCGCCGCGCGCACGTTGAGCACCTTTTGGTAGAACCAGCACTGGCCGCGCACCGCCAGCACCACCGCGCCCCGGGTCTCGGCCGCCGGGTTGACCAGCTTGGTACAGGCGTCGGGCGGGTCGGCCACCACCAAGGGGACCTGCGGGGCACAGGCCAGCAGGAGGGGTGCATAAGGAGCTCAAGGCCAATACTTTCATCTGCGAAGTGATATGAAATTATGGTTTGCAGTGCTCAAGAACCCAAAGGATGAGGCAGGTGTGCGCTCCGCACGCGGTGGGTGCGCAGGGCCTGGTTAACAGCAGGGCCGCACGCACGCCCCTATCGCAACACCCGCACAGGAGCGCCCGGGGAGCCCCAGTAGCCCCAGGGGACCTAAGATGCGCGTTAATCCCGGCGGTTGCGCTCGCCTCGGAGTTGAAGGGGATGATCTTCAGCAGCTGGGGCAGGTCGGGGTTCTCAAACGGGTAGATCTGCGGGCGGGCACGTGTGTACGTGTGTGGGTATGCGTGTGTTGGACGGCGGCAGGGAGGGGATGTGGGCGGCGCACGGCGCGGCGGCGTGGCACGGCACGGCAGTTATTCTTCATTGTTCACTGGACAGAGGCAGTGGCCTGGCGTCACACTACCACCATGAGGCGAATAGGTACGACTACTCACCGCAAGCCGCAGCACCGCAGCTGGCGCTGACCCATCGCTGGCTGGCATGACGCCGCGAACCTGTGTCGGTGCGAGGGGTCGGGGTATTGGTTGGCGTAGTGCGTTTTGCATGGCATTGGCTGGGCTAGCTCTTGGGCTAGCTGGGCGTAACCGCGCACGCGACAAATAACGAAAGTGCTCGGCCATTTGTGAGCCATGGACACAAACATCGGGGCGGCCTAGGGCCATCGCCAGCTACAGCCTTCCCTTATAATGCACCGAGCATCAGCGTTGCAGCAGCATCATTTATTTCTTTCCACATCAGCACATAGCTCCTCTCCTGCTGAATCTATAGCAGGTTGCAAAGTATGCGACATACGATGTGACAATACGGCATATGCATATACACGTTTAAATGCGTATGGTGAATGCGGTGCGGCTTTCCGGCCCACACACGCGTCACTTGTGCTAAGTTTGTGTTGGCGTGGCTTGGGATGCGGCAATGGGGTGCGGCCAGGTGGGAGGGACTGGCAGCTGTGTTTGCATGGTGCACAGCCCCACACCTGTGTTGATGGTAATTGAATGATATAACCTAGCTCTAGGACCGCAGAAACAGTCTGAGACTAGTATGTCGCATAGTCGTATGTCGCAGTGTCACATGTTGCATGGCGCAACCTGACCGGGCACACAGCCATAGGGCAGGCAACCTACCCAGGTTCAAGATCTCTCCACAGCATCGTGCACTCACTACTGAGTACTGATCCTTACCTCCAGCAGCCGCGGCCCCAGCCCCAGCTCGGGCGGGTAGCGGTAGGTGGCGCCCACCGCAACCGGGTTCTTGGCGGTGGCGGGCG
Organism: Chlamydomonas schloesseri; assembly: GCA_016834595.1. Taxonomy (NCBI): domain Eukaryota; kingdom Viridiplantae; phylum Chlorophyta; class Chlorophyceae; order Chlamydomonadales; family Chlamydomonadaceae; genus Chlamydomonas; species Chlamydomonas schloesseri. Next base: position 199,929 of record JAEHOD010000028.1, on the reverse strand, counting down.
TGCCAATGCTGCCACCCGGGGTCAGCGCGTCCGAGCCTGTGTGTGTGTGTGTGTGTGTTTGTGTGGGTATTAGTTGCACGGGCGCCATGAGACGCGCTCAGCAGGTGACATAGTGCGCTCTGGGCAGCTCATGACAATCATCATTACAGATGAAGTCCGCTGGTCCCCTCGCCGCGTATCCTTGCACCCGCCCCCCTCCTCCCACAGCGCACGTGTACGTATACATGCTCGCAACCCACCGTTGTTGCCGGCGGCGATGAAGGCGATGGAGTCGGGGTAGCGCCACAGGAAGGCGTCGTAGGCTGCGGGGGTATGTGAAAAAGGGGGTGCATGGCCATGCGTGAGGGGCACCGGCAGTGATGTAGGGGTGGGCACCAGGGCGGTGACTTGGTGAGGCGGCCTGAGGGGTGCGTGCCGAACATTCAATAAAACATCGAGCGGGCCTTTTGGTGATAATAAGCTGTTTGGAGGCAGTTGAAGTAGGTGGGCTCGCACTTGCCGCCGGCAGGTCTTGCTCGGGGGCGGGAGCCCCTGCGTGCTAGCAATCAGGCCTCATACGTCTATCTACGTACGCGCGCCGCTCTACATGCATACACACGCACGCAGCCACGTACCCTGCGCCACCTCCTCGTATATGTTGATGTCCATGCCCCAGCTGTCACTGGTGATGCGCGCGCCGGCATCCCAGTGCAGCTGCGCGTGCGTGTGCGTGTGTAGCGTGTGCGTGTGCGGAGGATCGTGACGACAGGTCAGGGAGGCATCACGGCAGGGATAGAATGAAGGGGGGCCCTGACATGGGGACACGCACATTTGCGGCCACATGCAGACGTGCCGCTTCAGGCAGACTACGCAAGGGGGGCTCCAACCCACCGGACCAATCCATCACCCACCCACCCACCCGCAGGAAGATATCGTCCACCGGCTCAGGCGGATCCAGCTCGGCCTGCGCAGTGTCCCGTTGACAAATAGTCCATTGATGTCAATGAGTGATGGCCTCGGCAGGATGAGGCATGTGTGTATGTGTGGCCATGGGGGCATATACATCTATAAGTTTGTCGGCAGACAGGTAGCAGGCAGGCAACTACCTCGGGGTTGCCAGGGACCAGCGGCTGAGAGATGTCCACAAAGCTCAGCTTGGCGCGCGGCGCGGCGCCGCTGCCCGCCGCTAGCACCAGCGGCCCATACGCCGCCGCCGCGCCCTCCGCGCCGGTCAGCACGGTCCCGTTGTAGCCAGGGGCCGCCTGCAGCGCCAGCAGCGCCCCCACCATGGTGCCGCCGGTGTGGGTGCCGTGCCCCGCGGTGCCCTGGCCCGGGTCGTCGCCGTACATGTTCCCTACGTACATGGTTGATCGATTGATGGATGCGTGCACTGTGTTGGGAGGCGCCATGAAATTGCATGCTGCTGCACGTGCATGCGTGCGCGTCACAAACCTCCGAATCGCTGCTTCTGTAGTGTGTCTTCCATACCCAGCAGCCAGCCAGCTTTGTCAGGCGGACAGCTAGCCAGCTTGCCAGCTACATATCCAGCTCCGACGCGCACCCACCCACCCATTCACTACAACCACCCACCCACCCACCCAACTACTACACCCACCCACCCACCCACCCTCGGGCAGGTAGTACTGCACCAGCTTGCGGTGGTCGGGCGGCCGCCACACGAGGTCGAAGGGGCGCGACCACACAGTGCCGTTGCCCTGCGGGAGATTGGGCGTGCGGAGCGCGCGCGTGAGGCTGCTGCTGCTGCCGTATGTGGCACGACGTAGCTGGCGCTGTTGTCAATCACAAACATACAGCAGCAGTAGTCGTGGCGGCCGCTGTAGAGTCAGCTGCATGCAGTGCAGCTTGCTTGTTTTCGGGGGTTCCCCATATACACGCCGAGTCATGCGAAGTCACGGCCTCCCCAGCCGTCAAGTCACAGTCACCATATTAGCCAGATGGGCGCCGTAGCGCAACTGAAGGGCGGCCGCGCCATCCCGCGCGCAGGCAGGCAGGCAGGCAGGCAGGCAGGCAGGCAGGCAGGCAGGCAGGCAGGCAGGCAGGCGGGCATCGCAGCCGGCTACTACCAGCACGCACCGACGCATGCATCCACTCCGTCCTGGCTACCGTACACAGCATGCGCACACGGGCACGCATTCCCTTGTACTTTCTTACACACATGCACACACACGCACACGCACGTTGGATGAGGGCCAGGTGTCGGTGACGTTGACCAACAGGCCCGCCACGGTGCCCGAGTCGTAGCGGGGGTCTGACAGGTAGCAGTTGTCCAGGTCCAGACCCGTGTCGCCGGACTGGTGTATGGAGTGATGGCGTTGGGTTGGGTGGGTACGTGCGGGTGCGTGCGGGTGCGTGGGTGGACGGACGGGTTAGGTGGGTGTGTCAAGGTGGGCGGTCGGGAGGCATTATTATTGGTCATTACCCTCGGCGACAAAGAAAATAAATGGCAGAGCAGAGGCACTGAAGCGGGAGCTGAAGGCAATGCAGCAGTTGCAATGTTTCACGTTCAGACCTCTCACTCCGAGAATTTCGCCGGTGCCGTCCAGCCCCGCCGCCCAGTAGGGCCGCCGCGCCTCCTCAGCCGGGGTGTCAGTGCTTCCGTCGCCCACCGGGTCATTGTACTCCGCGGCCGTGAGCACACCTGCATCCAATTGAGTGGGCGGGCGGGACAATGGATGCAGGGCAAGGGCCCGCACCGTCAAATGCACCATGTGACATGTTGGTGACAGAGGACGGCTCGCTCGGCTAGGTGAAGGTAGGCCGTGACGTGGCCCAATAATGACAGGGCAGGATGGACATACGGCACATGCACCGTTCGCATGCATTACGCATTGACGCCACACCGCAATCACTGGTACCGCCTCTCATCGGGAAACTCACGCACCACTCTGGGTCAGGATGCTGGCGCGGGCGTTGCGGTGGGCCTTTTTGGTCCGTGGTGATACCCAGCGCACCACCGGTTGGCCAGACAGCCAGGCCAGGGCGGCGGCCAGGTGCTACGTATGGGCGTGCAGCGGGTGGGACACGCACGGGAAGGAGCGCGTGAAGCACAGGGGGCAGATGGAGAGTAGTACTTTAGCAAGGCCGCTGCACACATACATTGTGTCCACCACACATCAGTACACCCGCCTCCGCCCGGCCGACCCACCTGCTCGCACACAAACACGCGCAGACGCGCGCCAGACACAGCCCCGCCGGCGTTGCCCTCCGACTGGGGCGTTACCACCACAGCTTGGCCGTCGCGTCCCCGCAACGCCGACACCAGAGGGACACACGTCCCCACAGGTGCGCCGGTAGCGGACTCAAGCGCAGCCGCCAGCGCGGCCGGCCAATCGCTCTCTGCCGCCGCCACCGCATCGGCCGTCACAGCTGCCACCGGCAGCAGCTGCACTAGCAGCTCATACTGGGGCGGCGGCACCGCGGCTGTAGCACCTGCCTCCTCCGCCGCCATGCGGCGGCGGCGCGCCGCGTGCTCCGCGGCGCCCGCCAGCGTGACCGGCACCTCCCGCTCATCTGAGAGAGGCAGCACCCGCATGCGCCGCAGCAGGGCCCCACGTGCCATCGCCAGGTTGCTACCAGCACTGCCGTCATTTAGTCCGTAGCCGCCGTCAGCTCCTGTCGCTGCGACCAGGCGGCGGCCTTCGCTGCCACCACCGCTATCGCTACCTCCGCCCGTGTCGCCACCCCTGACAGGCTGCAGCCGGACCTGCTGCAGAGGCTCCGTGGTGCACTGCTCCGGCTCCGGCTCCGGCTGCAGCAGCAGGTGGCTCGGCTGGCCCTGCTGCCTTTCCTGCGTATGGCCCGTGACGGCAGCGCTTTGCAGTCGCCGCCTCCTCTGCTGTAAAGTTGGGTCGGTCCTACCGCTATCACCTGCCGCCGCCGATGCGGCTGCTGCTGTCATGGCCATGAGCGGCGCGCACTCGGGCGCCAGGCGGTGCTCGGGGCCCAGAGCCACCTGCGAGTGTTGAAGATCCAGCAGTCATGATGACGTAGATGAAGGAAGGGCATTCTGGGCAGGCAACAATCAGGGCATGCAGATGCGAACACGGGAAACACTACGAATAAGATCATGATGCGTTGCGATACGGCGGCACAAGGCACGGCCCAGTCACCCACCCACCCACCATGGCCGCGCCCGTGCCCCGCTGCACCGCTGCCGCCGCCTCGGGCAGCGCTGCCACCAGCAGCGAAGAGTCAGGCACGTACGACAGCACGGAGCCGCCAGCAGCCGCAAGCGCAGCCACCAGCGCGGCCGCGGTGGGGCCGCTGCTACTGCCGCTGCTACTGCCGCCGCCGCTGCTACCCCCCTCGTGCTGCTGCTGCTGCTGCTGCGTGTACTGCACCACGTACAGGCCGATCAGGGGCGCCTGGCCCCAGGCCTCAGCAGAGCGATATGCCAGGGGATCCAGGTCCCCTGTACCCGCGCCTCCGACTGAGGCGGAGCGGCTGGCGACATAAGCGACGTCTGCTTCTGAGCCGTCCGACGGGGCATGTGGCGCAGCACTGCGTGGCACAGAAAGGTGCGGTGTGGTGAGGAATCGATTAGCGCGGTATTTCTGATTGGCAAGGCCATGGTTGTCGGAAGGAGAACCGGCCGGGGCTCAGCAGGTCTGCGGCGATGGCCGGCGAAGCGGCCACACACGCCCGGCCGACCGGGCATACCGAGGCATCCTGACAGAGGACTTACAAAGCGCCTCGGAATGATTTGAGGGAACAACTCAAAGTTTTGAAGCTGATATCGGCAGAAACCATTGCACGCCATAACAGCAAATGCACGGTAGGTAATTTGTCGGCAGGGCGCAAGACCGAATGTATGAGCATTCCGGTGTTTATGCTAGCGTTGTTCATATGGCAGCAAATGTTGGCTGTCTCCGCTGAGGAGCTTGCCGAGTGACTACGTTTGCGCAGCAAGCACTACTCACTCGTGAAACGACACCGAGCCCGTCCGCAGCCTGGCTTCCTTTGCCACAGCTGTAATAAGGATGGATGACGTCAAAAGTATCACGTATGGAGTTGCGCGACGGGCAGCTGACATATTGCCCTTAAAGCCTCGACCACCGCGCGGAGGAGTTTGCCTGGTTAGCAGCTCCCGAAAGTAGTAAAACTGTCCTTGGGTGTCGTGGCGAGCAGCGACGGCGATGGGGAACTGTCTGGAGGACTCCTTGTCGCTTGCAAGAGTACTCGGCGACGCGCGCGCTTATTGGTCTGGGTGCACAAATAAGTAGTGTCATCAGATGCCACGCACGTTCGCAATGACAGCGTTAAAACTACTATACTAAGCGTCATGAGGGCCGACTACTTTTGGGCCTGGCGCTGTGCGGACTTGGTTGGATCCCGTAACCACCGCGTTCGTAAAGTTCACAATCGGCGCAAACACAACGTCGCCACAGCTCCATCTGTTGTGTAGCAAGTACAGGTACACAATGGCAGCGTGACCGGTCTGCGCTTCAACGGAGGCAAAGGGCTCGTAAAGATGCGGGCCGCGGCGACGAAGGCCCCCGAACCCGCGATGCCTGTAGTGGCTGGGCCGCAGCTCGTCATGTCGTATACAAGGGTGGGCGGGGGAGATGTCCACATCTGACAAGGGAGGTGGTCCCCGTGAAGCACGGGAAAAGCGGGCTGATCCCGCACCACATCCACCGTCTGAGGCCGAAGGTGTTCGATAGTACCTCATCTCCCGGACATAGCCGGGGTCGGTTTGTGCAGGCACTACCAGCCGGGTGCGCAGTCGCTAATCCAGACGGTCAAGCCACAGCACGATTAAGCAGCCACACTACTCATGCTGCCAACATCACGTGCTCTCACTCGCCCGTGGAGGACCGCCAACTCAGACACCGGCCAGCAATATTAGCCCGCGTGCCGGCGCCGCTTTTTGGGTGGCTCCGCGCTCTCCTCCTCCATGTGGCCTTGCCCGCCCCCTCCGCTCCGCACATGCACACACTCGCCGCCAGGCCCCGGGCCACCGCCGCCACCAGGCCCTGGGCCGCTGCCACTGGGGCCGCGGGCGCCGCCGCCAGGCCCTGGGCTTCCGCCGCCAGGCCCTGGGCCTTGACCACTTGGGCCGGGGCCACCGCCGCCAGGCCAAAACATGCAATAGACAATAGCAAATACTAATACGTGGCAGTCGCGGTTTGTGCCAGTATGATACTTTTTGCCGACGCTGCCACGAACGCACGCACGCACGCACGCACGCACGCACGGACAGGGGTGTTTTGGGGGGGCTTCGCCCCCCCCTCCGGGACGCTTCGCTGGGGGGTAGTTCATTCCAGAAACCAAAAGCGAAACGACCAAGAGAACCCAAACCAACCGGGGGGCTCAGCCCAAAAGAAGATGTGCATCGGTGCAATCTTGCCATCAACTTGATGTCCTCCAGGGCGGGTTTGTCAAGGTGCGTGGCGTCGGGCGAGCCAGCCCGCACTTATTGGATGGGTTCGTCCCAATCGCAGGCGGGTTGCCCCGCACATCGACGTTACACGGTTACAGCCACCGCAGCTGGCGAGAAGCCTTCCGCACCATCAAGCACCGCCGTCCATGCAAACCTCATGGCGCCCGTCCCAACCTGCCATAACCAGCGTCCCAGCGTAAGGCGTGGTTGTGGTTTAGATGCTGGTCACTCGGGGAAAGCCCCCGGTCCGAACACGGTCCGAACGCGGTCCGAAGGCCGGCTGTCCTGTTCTGTGCAAGACGCGATGTGTTGAAATGCAGGCTGCAACTCCGGCAAGTATAGGACCCCTTTGCGTGGTGAAGTGTGTTGCCGTTAAATACAAGTCGCGGCCAACGCAAATGCTGCGGTATTAGCGGCGTGTCCGCCATGGTGAACGAGAAGTGTTTTGGTGCTTAAGGCAAAGTGCCATGCTATTAAATGCCTCGACTATTGAAGTACTTGTGATCATAGCATGTTAGTAACCGCACACCCATGCGGGGCCACCCTGCCGCTCTGCCGCTCTGCTGCCTTGCCCCTGCCCGGCTGTCCGAAACCCCTTGTCCGAAGGTCATTCGGACGGTGGACGGACCAGGTTCGGACCAGGTTCGGACCGTGCACAGCCACGTTCGGACCACCCCGGTTTCCCCGCGTGCGGTGGTGGTGGTTTGGGCGGTGGTATGGGTTACAAGCCCTGATCCCCTTTATTTCCGACACACATGGACTCACGGACACACAGACTCAGCAATCTACCAGACTAACCATCTTAAAATTGATACGTGCCCACGATACGCTTTCAACAGCTGGGCCTAGCTAGCCTGCTATCTAGCGCTTGCATCGATCACACACTTTGGCGCGCGGCACACCCATCATCTCGCTCTCTATCTGCATGTCTTAACACCGGCATTGCGAAAACAAGGTTACTCTACATCTTGTGCACCATCGATCCCATGATGATTCTGTTGCTTGTGCATGCATGCTGCAACCTTGTGCCCGATGCACTTGCATGCACCGCCGCCCTGATGACATGCACACTGCAGTTGCATGCATGCACGCCTTCCCACGAAGTGCACTTACTTGCATGTGCATGTGCAGGTGCAGCAGCTCAACCCACCCATCCGGATCATCATGCAGCCGAGTTGGCCATTCAATAGGATCACCGACTTCGCCTTGTGGCGACGTGCGCCTTGTTAGTTCCACATGGTTCCACTTGATTGCACCAACGACACCACACGCGCCGACGCCAAGGAAGCTAGCGCACTTCCGCGCCATCATCCCGGCACGCATGATTCACCAGCTGCACTCTCATCACAAGGACCCAGGGTGAGGCGGGGCCGAAATGACAGCTAGCAGCGGCCTCCACGCATCCAGGGCTGATTGCACTGCCGCCCTCAGCGCGCACATGTGGGTGCATTGGTGCAACCTGCTATAGTCAGTGCCTCATGCCTTATTCCCTTTCCATGTCTGGCATGTCGTACGTCTGTCTGTACGTGCTCCTATACACCATGCAGGCCCTCAACCACGGGCGGGTGGGTGCATGGTGCCGCGTGCCGTGATGATGACCAGCCAGCAGCCGTGCCACTGCTTGAACAATCACCTTCAGCCAGCAGACCCCACCATCACGCGCTGCCGCTGACACGGAAATACTAGCTACACGCATGCCGAGCTTGCGTGATTGCAACGACTTATGGTCACTTGCCGCCAGCATGTGCCAACCGCATGCATGCGCCAACGCACACACGTGGCGCCCTACACGCGGTGGCAACATCAGCACGTGGCACTGTGTGGAACATAGATAGGTAATAACGTCGGGTACGGCGGGTGGCTGGGGGCCAAGAAGGCGAAGCACATTCAATATTATTATTGCTATCCATATTATAATCACCACACGACGATGGCCAGCCGACCACAAGCAACCTGGCAAGGTGTCACTCGCTCTTCAAAACAAACAAACAAACAAAATGAAAATTTCCATGTTCGTCAACATTTCTAGGCCGCTGCCGGCCCAATCATGGTACGGAGTTTCATTTGCGTCGTTGCATGAAAGCCCGCGCAGGCAGGCATGCGGTACAAACATGCAGTACATGCGGTACATGCAGGAGCTTGCCCAGCTAGCCAGCAAGCCAGCAGACCAGCCAGCCAGCCAGCCAGCACGCGCTCCTGAATGACACCGGCAGCGAAGCGTCACGGTAAGGATAGTAAGGAAGATGAAGCGGCACGTCTAATGACGTCGCCTCTGACTGCCAACCAACCGACCGACGGTGCGACCGAGCGATCGGCGGCCGGCTGCTGAGTTGTCCTGGCGACGTACGCACACACGAGGGGCACGCACGGCGGCAGCTGGGTAGCAGGTAGGCGGGAGCTGTCGCGCGGCGAAGCTACTGCTCCCAGCTAGATTCTTGAGCTAACACAGGCAAAGCATGACATCCCGCCGTACATAAATAATTGCACCATTCGAACGCCACACTGCTGAAAGGCACCTGGAAATTACTCTATGTAGTCCAAAGACAAACGAACTCGTGAAGGGAAAAGATATCAATGTCGCAATTGGTACCCCCTGTAGCAGCAGAAGTAGTTGTGGCCTCGCCCTAGTGCCCTTAAATTTATAACATGGCAAATCACATGGTAATATCCTCCTATTATCATTATCATCATAACCCTCATGGGAGGACCACCTTTCTTGTCATCATAACTCTCATCATGATCCCTTGCCTTAGCCCCGCCCTTTCTTCTCCTCCCGGCCATTGTGCCGCTGCTGGCGCTTCGGGCCCCTTGCGGCCGCGTGCGCCACCGCCGCAGCACGAGACGCCGACTGCGCCGTCACCGCCGCTGATCCCTTGGGCAACAGAAGTAACAGCCGCTGCACGCCGCCCACTGCTGTCGCTCGCTGCTACTGCTGTTGCTGCTGCCAGCCCCCGCCGCCGCCAGCCCCAGCAGCCGGACGACCACCGTGTACAGCGTTGCCGCCCCTGCTGCTGCCGCGGCGCCATGGCGCCCAGGAGTTACCACCGCCGCCGCCCCCTGCTGCCACCACCACCGCTGAGGGCGACGAGGAGGAGGCTGCAGCCCGCCGATGGCCCTTGCCGCCCCCGCCCCCGCCGCCTCCACTTGAAGCGGCGGCAGTGGCAGCAGGCGGCGGGCTGTGGCGCTTGCTTGCTGCTGTGGGGCTTGGTGGCTGCTGTTGCTGCTGCGGTGGCGGCGCCGGCGGCTTCATGCCAGCAGCAGGCGCTCCCGCAGCGTGGCCGCTGCCGCTGTGGATGCTGCTGTTATTACTGTCAGCTCCGCAAGGCTCGGCGGCAGCCGCGGTTGTGGCGTTGATTGCGAGCACAGCAGCAGCCGTGCAGGTAACGGGAGAACCCGAGCCGCCACCGCCTGGGCTGGCGATGGGGCTGGGGCTGGGGCTGGGGCTGGGGGGCTCTGGGCGGCGGCAGCTGCGGGGCCAGCTGCAGCGGGGGATGCACCGCTGCGGCTGGCCCCGTGGGAACCTCGACGCTGCTGCCACCGCCACCGCTGCCGGCGCCGTCGTTAGTTGCTGCCTGTTGTGGCATTGCTCACAAACGTACTGGGGCCAGCGGGGCTTGGGGGCGGGCTGTGAGTGCTGCGACTGACATTTCCGCCAGGAGGAGGCACACCGGTGTTGTGAGTAGTGGTGTTGGCATCTGGCCCAGCAGCCGCCGGCGGGGGCCTGCTGCTGCCGCTGGAGCTTCCTCCTCCTCCGCCGCCGCCACTACTGCCGCTACTGCTGCCGTTGTTCATAGGCGGGGCCTTATACTGCTGCAGCTCCAGCTGTCGGGTGGTAGGGCAATTGCAAGCAACCTTCAATCACACTGCTGAGGTACGCACAATGCGATGAAGCACACAGCTGCGTGATGAGATGGCGTCTTACTTGTCGCCACGCACTAGTGGGTCTCTATCTTACAAGAGCGCGCACAAACACAAGACCCACATGTGACCCAGACACCGGCACCTGTCAGACCATCTAGCTACATACCTCTCGGGCTTGCTGCCGCACGTAGGCCGGGTTGAGCTCCGTCGCCAGCGTGCCGGCCAAGTACCCCACTGCCGCCACCGCCCAGCGCTGCGGCAGCAGAGCGTCCGGGCCGGACAGCAGGCGCGACGGCAGCGCGTGTGCCCGCACCGTGATGGTCAGCGTGGCGCCGGGCGGCGGGTAGGTCAGGTACACGCGCTCCACGTTGTTGGTGCGGTCGGGGGAGGGCAGCACTGCGCGGGCCGCGGGGGCAATAAAAGGATGAAAGAAGAGGAATGAAGTGTAAAGGCAAGATCAAGGAAAGCGCGGCGGCAGGAGTTGTGTGTGTAATGCTTACAACTGTACAGAGTTTGTACAGACAAAACGCCAGAGAAGCAAAAGCAGCAGTGTCCAGGACGTACGGCACCCACCCTCGTCCTCCTGGTTGTTGCCAAGGAAGTAAATCAAAGGCTGTAGCGGCTGCTCGCTGCTGCTGCCACTGCGTGCGCCGTTGATGCCGGCTGTGTGAGCGGCTGTAGCATTGGCAGTGGCCGGTGTTTGTGTCGCAGCCGTGGCTGTGGCTGTAGCTGCCCGCCCGCCGGCCGCTGCCGCCCCAGCAACTGGTGGCTGTAGCTCATCACGTGACGGCAGTAGCTCCAGGCGCACCTCCAGATCCAGGTCGTTGACCAGCTGGGAGGCGGCGTTGACGTCAGCGGGGTAGTCGTACCAGGTCAGCACGATGGAGATGGGCCTGTTGGGTAGGTAGGTAGGTAGATAAGCAAGGGGTGCGCGTGGGTTAAGAGTAGGGTGCGTGGACAAGGCGTGTCGCTTGTTACAGGCTCACACAGACGACGAACTCACCTGCCCCGTCTTTCTATATGCATGCCTGACTGCTGTCACCCTCACCCTCAACCAGCGTCACCAGCTCACCCCTTGCCCGTGGCCGTCAGCCCGGTCAGCACCGCCTGCTGGCCGCTGGCGGTGAACTGGCCTCGGTCGGCCACCTGGAGGGCGAAGCCGGCGGGCGTGAGGCCGGGCAGCGGCAGTGAGCCCGCCAGGCTGAGGCGGCCCCAGCCCTGGTAGGCGTCGGGCGGGGGGCCCATGCGGGAGCCCTGGCCGAATGCCAAGCCGCCCTGCGCCGCCACCACAGCGATACGCACGGCAGCATGGGAGGGGAAAAGAGTCACGGAATGGCTTGTCATTAAACTATTTCGTAACTCATACATGGGGCGGGGCCATATTGAACCGAGTGCGCGGCGCCAATCACACAGCTGGTGTGGCTACCCACCCATCCACCCTCGTGCAGTCAGCGGCCCACCACGTGACCGCCACAGCTAGCTTACCACCCGCCCACCTGCAGCGACACCGCCCCTGCAATGATCAGCGCCTTGAGCAGCATGCCGCTGGGCGTGAAGGGCGCGGCGGCGGCGTCACCCGGGGAGCCGGTGGGGTAGAAGCCGGTGCGCAGGTACTGGCGCATCAGGGCGGTGTGGCCGGCGGCCTGGGGGGCAAAGGAGAAAGGTAAGGGGGGGATTAGTTATTCCATGGATATCGAGTTAGGAGGAGAAAGGGGAAGGGCGGCGGGAGGTAGGGCAAGCTCGCGCCACATCAATCAATCCTGCTCCCTGTCCATTCCCGCCTTTTCATTTACTCACAGCCTGCCATCGTTGCCGTGCCCCCGGGGGTCTGGGTTTATTTGCAGCTTGTGAAACTTGGAATGAACTGACCCCCCACCCCCCACACACCTGGGGCGTGGACATGGACGTCCCAGATAACGACCGACTGGCCGCACTGCAGCTACCACTGCCGCCTCCCTCGCTCCCACTGGCGCTCCACCCGCCACTGCTGCTGCCACTGCCAGAGCTAGACCCGCCACCGCTGCTGCCGCTGCGGCTGCTGCTGCTGCTGCCACCGCTTGCGGCTGCTGCTGTGGGGAAGCCAGGAAAGGCGGAGATGATGTCCACCCCGGGCGCCACGATGTCGGGCTTAATGCGGCCGTCGGGGGTGGGGCCATAGCTGGAGAAGAACGGCACGTCGGACAGCGACACGGGCAGCTGTACACGTGGCAGGCAGTAGCAGTAGTAGTGGCAGTAGCAGGCGTCAGCAGCAGGAGTGCGGTTAGGCATGGGCACGGCTCGGCGAGGGTGCCATGCAGCAGGGGAGGCCACATGTGCGTCATACAGCAGTTCACATTCCGTGTCACACTGATTCAGGCAGGTGTGTGTGTGTGTGTGTGTGTGTGTGTGTGTGTGTGTGCCAGTGGCCACGCACGCAGCCATGCTGCCAGCCAGCCAGCCAGACACGACACGCACCAGGGCCATGCGGACGAAGGTGCGCACGGGGGCGTTGGGGCCGGCAGTGCGCGTGACGTTGCCCAATAGCCACTGGCCCAGGGCCTGTGTGTGTGTGTGTGTGCAGGCGAGTGAGGGCAATGGATGTGCGGGGTTCCATGCATTTATATTAATGACGAGGTAGACGTAGAACAGACGGGGGGGGATTAGCTGATGGGAGGATGACGATGAGGGCAAGCAGCAGATGCATGCAACACGTCCACACGGCACGGCGCACGCGCTCAGCAGCAGCAGGGCGCAGGCATGGCGGGTGCCAGCAGGTCGGTCGGTCGGCAGCAGCTCCCACGCGCGCAGCTGCAACAGTCAGTCATGTGACACACACATACACACACACACACACACACACACACACACACACACACACACACACACACACACACAGACCCTGTCACCAACGCGGCCCACGCGCCCGCACGCCTCGCCCGCACACAGCAGCGGGCGACCCGCTGGCGCTGCACAGCACTGCACGACACGACTATGCCTCACGCGCGCACCTTGGTGACCAACGAGGTAGGCAGATTGGCGGCAAGGATGTTGGAGGAGAGGTACACGGGTGCGGGCACGTAGGTGAGCGGGCCGGGCAGATTGTCGGCCACCACCATGGCTATGCCGCCTGCCGCCACCACCGCCAGCGCCTGTGTGTGTGTGTGTGTGGGGGGGTAATTCATTCCAGAAACCAAAAGCGAAACGACCAAGAGAACCCAAACCAGCCAGCCCAACCCAGAGCGCCCCCGGGGGGGGGGGGTGCCATGCATTTAAGTTGATTACGAGGTAGACGTAGAACAGACGTTGGGGGAGGGGTTACTGTGGAGCAGTCGACGGTCAGTCAACGGTGAGCAACAAGTGGGGGTGGGGGGGGGGTGGGGGGGGGGGGGGGGGGGGGTGGGGGGGGGGTGGGGGGGGGGGGGGGGCAGGAAGTCCAACACATGGCCGTGGCGGTGGTGGAGAGTGGATTGTGGGTTTGTGGGTTTGAGGTTGTGCTTGTCTGCTGGACTGATGGCTGTAGACATGAGCACACGGTGGTGGTGGTGTCGATGAAGTGAATGGGTGGGCGGGTGGGTGCAGTATGTGTGGACGCGGATATGCAGGTGACATCATTATAATGGAAGATAATGCAGGACCGCCCCCCCTGCCCCCATGCCGCCTGCAGCTGCCCCCCCCCCCCCCGCCCGCCTACCTGCCTTCCTGCCTGCCTGGGTGCCCCCGAACGGTGTCACCCAACCCCCAACACCACCACCCCTGCACCTGCTACAGCTATAGCTGCCGCAACCGCACCCACCTTCTGGTAGAAGTAGCAGCCCCCGCGCAGCACCACCACCACCGCCCCGCGGACCTGGTTGGGCGGGTTGGTCAGCAGCCCGCTGCCGGTGCAGGCGGTGGCGGGCTGGGCCACAGCCAGGGGCACCTGCGGGTGCGGGTGCGGGTGGTTGCAGGTGCAGAGGGCTGTGGAGGTGGATGCACCCATGGGCAGGTGCGAAGCCGTGCAAGTGCAGTCTCCCACGGCGGGCACCTTGATTGGCGCAATGAGACACGTGCCGGTGGCGAGGCGGGATGCAGGGAGCGGGAGTGGGAGCGGTCAAGAGTGAGGCGCACTAAGAGCGAGGTGGCACATGCAGAGGATAGCGCTGAGTAAGCCAGGACTGCCCCACCCAGGCCCCACCCAGCCCCTCACACGCACGCACGCACCTGCTTGTCCCAGGGCAGCACATCCTCCAGTACCGGCAGGCCGCCCTGCCGGCTTTGGGCCGGCCACATCTGAATAATGAGGAATGACAACAGCAATATCGAGGTGCGCGTGCAGGGGGCATGGTACAGCGTCAGCAGCAGACATATGTGTAGGGGCAGGCGAGGGGCAGGCGAGGTCTGAGCAGTCAGAAGAGGGGAGCCCCTGCAGGACACCCACGCAACTGGCACCAGCACCAGCACCAGCACCAGCACCAGCACCAGCACCAGCACCAGCACCAGCACCAGCACCAGCACCAGCACCAGCACCAGCACCAGCACCAGCACCAGCACCGGTACCGGCTCACCCAAGCTCACCACGATCTCAAAGCTCTTGTGACCCTGTGCGTCCACGCCGCTCGCCACCAGCGCTTGGACGCCCACCTCCACCTCCCCCACGGGAGCCGCCGCCGCCCCCGCCGCCGCCCCACCAGCGTCAGCAGCGGTAGCGCGCCGCCGGCCGCCGCCAGCACCACCACCACTGCTGCTGCTGCTGCTGCTGCTGCTTCCCCCAGCGGCTGCACCGCCGCTGCGGGTCTGCACCGTGGCCCCCGCCCCCGCGTCCAGCACGGCCCCGCCGCCGCTGCCGCCGCCGCTGGGGGACTGCTGGGAAGAGGCGGCTGCGGGCGGCGCGGGGGTGCGGAAGCTGGCGCCCACCGCCACCACGTTCTTGGCGGTGGCGGGAGAGGACAGCATGCCTCCCGGCACACCCGGCTGGCTGCCTGCAGGCCGCGGCGGGGTAGCAGGGTGGTGGTGGTGGGGTGGGTGGGTGGGTGGGGTAGGATGGCGGAGCGGAAAAGAGTGCTGGGGGCAAGCATTTGCCCCGCCACCCTCAAAGCTGGCACCCCCAGCAGGCAGCCCCGCCCTCCCTCCCTCCCTCCCTAACCTCCCTCCCTCCCTTTCCTCCCGCCCTCACTCGCCGCCCCTACACGCCTCAGCACACACACACACACCTACCCTTGTTGCCGGCCGCCACGAAGGACACCAGGTCGGGGTGGCGCCACAGGAAGGCGTCGAACTCGCGCGCCGTGGCGTCGTACGCCGACAGCCCGCCGCCCCAGCTGTCGGAGGTGATGGCGGCGCCCGCCTCGACGTGCAGCTGATGGGCGATGTGTGATATGACGTGATGTAACGTGTGATGTGTGATGAAGGGGGACGGGGGGTTCCATGCATGTTAAATTAATGACGGAGGAGATGTAGACAGAGGGGGGCGGGGGTGGGCGGAGCATTGGTGAGGGGTGTGGGGTGGTGGCCAACGACGGCACAAGCCTTGCTTCGCGTGACGCACGACCGAAACAGGGAATATAAGTGACAAAACCCTAATGTTGCGATTTGTCACATGCATTGTGGCGGGGTTTTTGTCACTTTTAGCTTAAGAATATCTGTTTGGGCGCCCAGCGGGGCCCCTAAACTGAGAATGTTTTGCCGGAAAAAGAAATGCCGGAATCGCATTGCATTTGTGCCCTGAGTCGTGCAGTGCGTTGGCGGGCCTGTCAGCAGCTGACAGCAGACACCCTTTTGGGATGCATGGGATGCTGGGTGCCGTACACATGTGTCACTGCGACACATTTCTTCCACATGGATGGCCCCCACCCCTTCACACACGCACCGGCAGGTAGGCTCGGTCTATGGGATGCGGCACGAACAGCATGTTCTGCGGCGGCTGCGGCCACAGCTCCCCCCCTCCAACGCTACTGCCGCCGCCCTCGTAGCCGCCACCGCCACCGCCGCCAGACGCAGCCGTGCCTGCTGACGTCAGCGCCGGACCCGTGTCCACCACTGACAGCCGGGCTCCGGGCGCCGCCCCCGTGGCGTCATCCGGCGGCGCCAGATCAGGCAGCGGCGGCAACAGCTGCTGCTGCTGCGGCTTGCTAGGCTGCGGCTGTAGCTGCTGCAGCGGCTGTAGCTGCTGCAGCGGCTGTAGCTGCTCGGGAGCGGGCAGGGAGGAGGGCGAAGGGGAAGGAGGCGCGGCGCCGAGGAGTGCACGGCGGTTACCACCACCGTTGCTGCTGCGAGAGCTGCTGACATTGTGCAACGGCGACGGTGCAGCAGCAGCAGCAGCAGGAGGTGGTGGTGGGCTCGGCGCCTTGGATGGTGACTGTGACGGTGAGGGGGGCAGTGGAGAAGGTGGCGGCGAGGGCGCGGCGGCGGGTGTGGGTGTGGGTGTGGGCAGCAGCAGGCAGGCGCCCGCCACGGAGCCGGCGGTGTGCGTGCCGTGTCCGTTCTCGTCCCCCAGCGCCGCCCGCTCCGCCACCACCAGCTGCACCACCTTGCGGTGCAGCGGGTTGCGCAGCACCACCCGCCGGCCGCTGGTGCTACTGCCGCTGCCGCTGCTACTGCTAATGTCACTGCTGCTGCTATTGTCGAACCCGTACGCGGCTGCTACAGCCGGCGGCGCGGTGTAGTTGGGGAAGCGCGGGTCTGCCAGGTAGCAGGAGGTCAGGTCCACGCCCGTGTCACCCAGCCCCACCACCTCGCCCGCGCCGTCCAGCCCCGCCTCCCAGTAGGGCCGCCAGCCCGCAGCCCAGCCGCCGGTGGGGGCCTCCAGCTGCTGCTGCTGCTGCTGCTGCTGCTGCTGCTGCTGCTGCGCGCCGACAGTCCCATCAAAATTGCCACCACCAGCGCCGCCCTCGCCACCTGCTGAAGGGGCGGCGGCGGTGGTCTTGCTAGTGCTGTTGGCGGTGCTGTTGGCGGCGGTGGGGCTGGTGAGGGAGCTGCTGCCGCTGCCGGCGCCCGCTAGGGAGCTGGCGCCAAAGGCGGCGCCGCCGCTACCACCAGTGCCGCCGCCTGCTGCAGCGCTGACTACGCTGACACCGGCTGCTGCTGCTGCTGCGAATGCGGGGGAGCTGGTTGCATCACCGCTGCTGTTGCCATTGCTGCTGCTACTGCCTGCTGCAGCAGCCGCCGCCGGGGGGGAAGGGGGCCACCCTTGCCGACCGGACAACGCCTCTGTCGTCAGCGTGCCTGCAGTCATGCGATCCAAAAACAAGTGACTCTGGAAATAACATGGAGCGCGGATTTCCGATTTGAAGCCGCACAGCAGCTACAACAGCCGCTGCTGAGTCAGCAGCAGCATGCGCTCTTGCAACCACCATTTGGATTGAAGTATGCGCAATTAGTAAGCCTTGAACGATCATCCAGACCAGCCATACACGGCCCCCAACCTACCGCTACATACACGCACACGCACTAGCTACACGGACTATCCGCAAGCGAGCTACGCGTACTCATGAAGCTGCTGCGTGCACACACTGATGACACGCTGACGCGCCGACACGCACCTGTCTGCGATATGATGGAGGCGGCGGCGTTGCTGGCGGCGGCGAGCGGCGGCTGCGGCGCCAGCCACTTGACGGGGCCCTGGGCCGCCAGCCAGGCCAGCACGTCGGGCAGGTGCTGGGGGCGGGCGCGTGTGGTTGTTTGGGTGCGTGGGGGGCGGGAGGGAATAGTTGATTGGGGCGGGGCGGTGGTGGAGGGAGGGCATTTACCGTGTTTTATTCAAGCAAGACCGCATGCGACCCCTGATTGGGGAGGGCGTGGATGAGCATGCATGTATGTATGCGTGTGGGGTATGGGGTAGAGGGGAAGCAGGCATGCAGGTAGATAGCTAGGGGGATGGAGCCGCGGGACCAGTGGGATGTATGCTAATACGGTAACCACCAGGAGTGAGTCAGCATCAAACCATTGGCTGGGCGGGGGTTTTATACTTAGATGTCTTATATTAGACCTAAATTAGAACTTCGACTGCATGGGGGTTAGCGATTGTAAACTCACACCAAAACCTTAGAAACCTTCGAATGCGTGCGTGTTAGTTGGGCACCGACCCTTGGGGCCAAACGCCAAGGCATCTCCAGGGCGCCCAGCTGCGTCGAATGTGTAATAACATACACCTCATACACCATTTTCGCGTTTCTCAAACAAGCATACCAGACATAACAACATATGGAAATAGGGCTCAAGATGAGGGCGATGTTGGCGTGGCGGCGGGCACGCACCATGCAGCAGGCCCCGAATTAATTGAAGGTCTAATGTTTCTCATTAGATATAATAAGAATCTAACATGGGACGGAAAACACTCTAAAATTTTGGCCAACCCTACGGTTGACACCATCCACCATGTCGGGCGGGAGGCATGCACCGCGCAGGTAGGTAGGTGGCGTACGTGTGTGCGCTTAAACGCACTGCTGCGGCGGGCGGCGGGCTGGTGGCTTGCGTGCTGTGGATGGTGGCTGTTCATCATCTTCCGACCGGCTGCTCAGTCTCTCTCACATTCTCACCTGGCCGCACACAAACACCCGCAGGTGCGGGCTCGTGTCGTCGTCGTCGTCGTCACCACCCGCTGCCCCCGCCGCTGCCGCTGCCGCTGCGGCAGGGGCCTTATTATCTCCTACTCCCAGGAAGGAGGCTGCCTTGACCAGCGGCCAGCAGGCACCACCCGGCTGCAACAGCAGCAGCAGCCGCTGCAGCTCCTGCTGCTCCTCCTCCTCCTGCTGCTGCTGCAGCCGCCGCCGCCGGCTCAGCAGCAGCTGCAGGTGCCGGGCAAGCGCTGGCGGCCAGTCGCGCTCCGCCGCCGCCAGCGCGCCGCGGCCCTCCGCCAGCCCCCGGCCCAGGCCCAGGCCAGGCAGCAGGTCGACCACAACCTCGTACAGCAGTGGCGGCGGCGGCGGCGGCGGTGGCGGCGACTGTGATCGCTCCTGCGGCTCCTGTTGCTTCTGTTGCTGCTGCGCGCCGCCGCCGCGCAGCAGACGCCCCATGTTATAGTGATGACGCGGCAGGCGCGTCGCTGTTTCCTGATATTGCAACCCGTCCTGCTGCTGATCGTGATGGCGATTATTATAAGTATTATCAGGAGGCGTAATATGCTGATGAGCAGCCTTTTCATCAGCCGCCGCCGCCACAGCTGCAGCAGCAGGCTTTGGTTGCGGCAGACGTCGCAGCAACTGGTCACGCGTCCAGGTGCGTATTGCGGGCCCCGGCAGTGGCAGCCCCTGCTCCTGCTGCTGCTGCCGCTGCTGCTCAGCAGCAAGCCGCCGCCGCCGCTCCTGCTGTCGCCGCCGCCTGCGTGCGTCGGGTGCCCCTTCGGCACCGCCGCTACCACCAACGCCGCCAGCCGCTGCCGCACCACTACCCGGCTGGCCCTGCTGCTGCAGTTGCGGTGGAGGCACAGCTACCGTCGCCAGCCGGGCCGCCGCCGCCGTCGCCATTGCCGCTGCCCCTGGTGGTGATGACGGCCCGCCGTCACCGCCGCTGCTAATGCTACTACCGCCGCTGCTACTGCCGGCTGCAACAGCCGCCATCAGGTGGGCCAGCACGGCGCCCCACTCGGGCGCAATGCGGTGCTCGGGTCCCAGCGGCGTCTACGGAGCGAGCGAGCGAGGCGTACGTGCAGTAGGTGAAAGTAAATAAGCAACCATTCAGTAAGGAGGTAATAATTAGTAATTAGGCGCCGGCGGTTCATGTTTGGACCAATTCTAGCAGCCCCCTGCCTTACACCGATAATGAATAATCAGCCCTGCCCCTGGCCAGTCGCACCAATATTCAGCCCTGCCCTGGTCAAGTAAGCCGCAGGCGGCAATCAGCCCACCCACCACCACCGCCACCCCGCCTGCCTGCCTGCCTGCCTGCCTGCTGCACCCAAGGGTGGCCACCCACCCACCCACCCACCCACCATGGCCGCGCCCGTGTCCCGCTGCACCGCCGCCGCCGCCTCGGGCAGCGCCGCCACCAGCAGCGATGAGTCAGGCACGTACGACAGCACCGAGCCGCCAGCAGCCGCAAGCGCAGCCACCAGCGCGGCCGCGGTCACGCCCGCAGCAGCACTAGCGGCGGCAGCAGCAGCAGGAGGCGCTGGGAGGGGAGGGGTAGTGCTGCTGCTGCTGCTGCTACTGCTACTGCTGCTGCTGCTGCTGGCCGCCGCCGCCGCCGCGCCATCACCATCACCCGCAACCGCAGCATTGGTAATAACATCAACCGCCGCCGCGGGGCCCTCATTTCTGACAAGGCTGCTACTGCAACTGCTACTACCGGCACTGCTTGTACTGCTGCTGCTGCTGCTGCTGCTGCCGGTGTCGTCGTACGAGGTGAGGTACAGCCCCATGTACCGCGCAGCGCCCCAGGCCTCCGCGGAGCGGTAGGCCAGGTCGCACACCTCCTCCTCCTCCAAGTACTCCAAGTCGCCGCCGCCCGCGTCACCCGTGCCGCCATCATCGTACGCGTCACCATCACCACCGCCATCGTCATAGCGGCGGCCCGCAGCAGCAGCAGCGGAACCGCGTTCCAAATCATCATCACCACTTGCAGCATCCGGCTCGGCAGCTGCTGGTGGCGCAGTAGTGCGCTCGCCGCCGCCGCTGCCGTCGCTGCTGCTGTTGCTGATGATGAAGGCAGCAGACCTGTTAGTTGGATGATGATGAATGATTGCCGGCATGTATGCATGCATGTATGCAGAAAGAGGTTCATATATAGCTTGTAACGATATTGTGCGTGAAGTTTGGTGAGCCCAAGCTTTAAATTACACACGTACGCGCGAGCACTACGTACGTACACATGTGCCGTGCGCCCACGCCCGCGTACGTACCTGGCTGCAGTAGTAGTCACTGCGCTGGAGGGCGGGGCTGCCGCTGCACCCCTCTTGACGCTGTCTCTGCTGTAGTCTCTGCTACTGCCATCCATGCCGCTTGTAGGCAGCACCGCAGCGGACACGTTATCCCTCCCGAGGGGCTGCTGCTGCTGCTGTTGCCGCATGCCGCCGCCGCCGCTGCCAACAAGGCTGCTGCTGCTGCTGCGCATGCTTGACCCCACCGCCACCGCTGCCGCCGCCGCCCGCAGCAGCAGCAGCGCTGCATAGTCTTCCGATGTGCGGGTCGGCCTGTTGGGTGCATGGTGATCGACATGGTATGTAAAGACGATCCAAAAATATACATGGATGTGCATATATGACATGGATGCGGCAAGCAATAATGTATGGCACTACGTGTGCATGGGCGCGGGATGTATGCATGTACTTGGTCGTCATGCATCTTGACGACAGGAACCCGTAAAACTATGTAAGTACACTTATGGATGCACGCGATCTTGGATTTCCACATTTTGGAAGCACGTGGTTGTGTCAGCAGGCTGCTGCTGTCGTGCGTCGTGCACACCGCCCCCATGAACCAAACACCGGCAGTGCCCACGTGCTTCTAGTGCTTCGTCACTTCAGCATGCAGTGAATGAATGCGCGCAACAGCTGCATGCCCCCATCCAGTGAGTGGCACTGGGCAGCCACCTGTTGAATGCTGCGTGCCCCATGTACGATAGATGGTGCTGCGCAAACAACTGGCAGGTCACGCAGCAGCGAGCCGCAGCAGGTTGCTTGCTTGCGCGTGTCATCACTAGCAGGCATTGCTTGACAATAACGTCAATTTGCAACACAAGTTCACGCTGTGAGCGAGGTAACTGCAGATTTTACAGCCTAGAATGCGGATAAGCGCTGTTTAATGGCCCGGCGCTTCAGTGCCAGACGGTGCATTCTGCGTCGCCCATGAAACAGAGAGGAGGCAACTCCTGGCTCACACTCCACCTTCGCAGGACGGAAGTGTGTTAGGACCTATCCGAGATCTCTTTGCATGCGTTCATTGATTCTAACGAGTCTTTACGCTGTTTAATATTGCAAATGGCTGAGGGCCCGGGCTGTGAGCTATGCAATGACTTTAACAAGGCCTGAAGCCTGTTTTGGTGTCCAAGCCAAGCCACCCTGCAACTCGTGCTTGCCATATTCTGGGAAGCTATATTTGTTTCGCTAAGCACGCAACTCATTTGCAAGGCGAAAAAGTTCGTTGTGGTGCGTACGTGGTACTTGCTTGCTTGCTTGCTGCTAAAGTGCTAAGTTGGCCTCTAAACAAGGCTAGTTGTAATGCGCAACGCCGCAGTGTACTCACATGTGAGCAGCCTGAGCATGCACGGCTCCAGTGCGAAGCTGTTGTGCCGGTGCCCGCCGAGGGGTGGAAGGCGCCGCACCGCCAGCAGTGCTGCTGCCGGTGTGCTGGCAGCTGCATCTGTAGTGACAAAGCATCAAAGCCAATAAAATGGCCTTGGATAACTCCGGGCTCATTTTCTATGGACCTTGTGGGACAAGTAAGTTTGCCATCGTTCACAGCAGCTGTTTTGGCCGCGACTCGCTCGCGGCCTCAAAGAGTAGGATATAGCATACCGAAGCGCGACTGGGCTCATAAATAGTGCGACATAGACATTGTAATGAGACCAACACGTCACCATCACGATGATACGGCATGTGTCCGTAATCTTCGCTTGCCCGCCTTGCTTGCCCGTCCCCCCGCCCGGGCGCAGTTGACCCCCGCCCGCAGCGCCCTGCATTGCGGGATTTCGGCCGCACGCCGGACACAGCCTAGGGCACAACATAAGACTCGCTATTTGATCCCCACAGCACCAAATTTTACGTTCCCGAAGTCTACGTCCGTCTACGATGGTCTTGGCTACATAAGGCCTGCCACCGACCACCGGCCGGGCGGGGTCCGTTCTTCAACACTGGTCAGCAGTTGGCTCTATTAGCCTCATTACTACCCCATCCGATATGTGTCCAGGAATCGTGCAACTGCCGACACAGGACCAAACTTCAAGTGAATGGGGCACGAGGGGATCGTGCCGCTCTTGCCCCGCTGCCAGGTATCTAGAAGCATACTCCTCTGGCACGCTGAACCAATTTTAGCAGATTTGAGCATGTAGCACCTCACGGCATGCACATAAATAGCTTGATTGCGTGGACACTATGCGCGTGGGTGTTGGAGCGGACCAGCTGTGTTACCCTAAGGGCCCCGCCCTCTATGTTTACTGAAGCGGCGCAGCCGCATACAGCGATTGCACATACCTTGTTCGAGCTGGTGGGGCCTTCCCAAACATCACCGTTGGCCCTGCCGCCAGCCAAGCGTGCTCTCCCTCGCGCCATCGCGTCTCGCGTGTGCGAAAGCTGGCCTTCAGTCATGCCGGCAATGCCAAGTAAAGAAAGATTTTGAAGTTGTCTTATTACTACTATTATTCAGCTACTTGCGGTTTAGCAGCGGGGCCCGGCTAGAAGTTGAGGGGGTCGGGGTGTCCGTCAAGAGGCAAGTGCAACGACGGCCGCTTGGTATGCGCAGCTGATATCTCACTGAGTTATTGGAACAACTTAAAAATGTACAGGGTCCTGCTCGTGCAGCTCTCGAGCTGCTGCTCGCAATGAGGCTGCCAATCGAGCCCAACTTTTGTTTTGCACCTCTAGAGCAAACCAGATAGCATCTGCGTGTTTCATATTGCTATCCAGTCTCACGACAAATTGCCTATTGATTCCCTGCGCTTCACTGGAGTGGATCGACGACCTGTTTGACGACTTAGGAAAGTAGGGTCCGTAAAGGCCATAGCTGGACTCACAATAGCATTCATAAGCCATATCGTGCCCTCGCGAGGCAAGGAGTGGCCGGGAGGAGCGAAGACAGGATGGCTCTGATAACGAGCTGAGGAGGAGGCGCTCCCAGCTGCAGCTGGTGGCTTTCCAACAATCTTGGAGTAAAAGGAGCTTGGCGAGCGGCCCGACCGCGTCAGGTGCGCGGCGGTCTTTGAGGCCCTGGGTCCTATTTTCCCTTCCGTGCGTTCTTCCGCGTGAGCTGCTGCTTGCCTGACTGCCCGGAATAGCTAGATAATTCTTCAATGGTTCTGTTGGATGCATAGCACAAGTTCGAGCGCCTGGGTCCTCTGCTTTCTCGCTTGGTACCCACACGATTCAGTGACCGTGAAGCTGCTGCTGCGGTCATGAAGCAGAACATGTTACTCAGTACTTGTATCAGGGCGTGTTGGACTGTGCGGGCAGCCGTTTCTGAGGCATTCAATTGCTCTTTTGGAGCTCACGCGCAGCAGTCTAGCTTTCGCTTGGTTCTAGTGCGTAGAAAACCGGGCGCTACAATCACCATGGCGGGCTGCAGGGCCATTTCTGGTAACAAGTCGACTTGACTGTTGACGGGTCGCTCCTGGCTGTCCGCTACCTGTTTCCAGAATGGACGCGTCGAAGCCATTGATGAAGAAGAAGAGGAATGAGCTGGAGTTGCTGCTCGGCAATACCGATGCGGCCGCTTCGGCGGCCTTTTCGCCGAAGGCGCCACCTGTGGCGCTGGCCAGCCCAGTGCCAGAGGGCGTTATAGAAACCGACGAGCAGCTGGCGCGGCGCCTGCACGAGGAGCTGAATGGCATGCGGCTGAAGCGTCGCGGGAGCAAGGCGGTGACCGAGGTGAGCGTTCCCGCGTCCGCAGCAGTGCCTGCAGCGTACTCCCATTCTGGGTTGGCCACGCCATCCATGCCATCCCATGGCTTTATATGCAGCGGATGAAGGATGGACAGCGGCAGTGTTCGCGCGCAGCGGAAAAGGGACGGGACAGGGCCAGTGACGTGCTACAGCAGCATGTCTGGGGTACCCGTTTCTGACTCGCCGTGCGCGCGCGCCTGACCACCCAGCGCACCTCTCCTCGACATGCGTGCAGGACCAGGTGTCACCCGCGGCTCGCGGCGCGGCGGCGGTGGCGGCGCATGCCCGCAGCAAGCCGGACACACCGGGTGGTGGGGGCAAGGGCCCGCGGGCGGACTCCACGGGCCCGAGCGGCCACAAGGGGCCGTCCGCGACATCCAGCCTGCAAGCCATCCCCGAAGGCGGCGGGGAAGGCGCCCGGGGCGAAGCACCCCGCAGCGTCCACGCGCAATCCGGCGCGGCAGGCGCGACTGGGGCCGCCCAGCAGGGTCAGGCGCCGGCCTCCGCCACCTCCTCGGGGCAGGGCCAGGCACACACCGGCGTGGCGCACGGCGCGAGCGCCAGCGGCGCCCACGGCAGCTCGTCGTGCCTCCTGGATGCGGGCGCTGACGCTGCCAAGCGCAAGCGCAACACGGTGCCGGCGCGGGAGCTGCACCTCCTGCTGACGCAGGCATCCTCGGCGGTCGCGGTTCCTAGCAGCAGGGTAGGTGGCTGCTGGGCTGCAGGCCGTATAACACCCCGGATGGGCGCTGGGTCAGCTCTGACGCTGCTATGTATCGCCGTGGAACATAAGCGGTGGAGGGTCGCGGGTGCTGCAAGGTCTTCACCTGATGTACACTCAACTGAGCATGTCTCTCTGTCTGCAGGTGGACACAGCGCTCAGTCCGTCTCGGCGCGCCGCCCCACCCCACACGGCGGCGGGCAGCGGTCGCGACGGCACGGCGCCTTCTTCTTCACACCATGCCGTGGGCGGCGACGGGCCCGGCGCAGGTGCTGCGGCCGCCGGCGCGAACGGCGGCCGTGTTGGCGATGCAGCGGGGCTGCCTTCGGGGCGGCGGGAGTCCGACGTGGGGCGGGCGCAGGGCGGTGGCGGACCTGCGGCAGGCGCGGGCCAGGCGCAACCCGGCGGCGTTCCCACGGGCCAGCCTTCGGGCAGCTCTGGGTCCGCGCCGGTGCCGCCGCTGCCCCTACAGCCCCCGCTGGGGATGGCGCTGCCCGCGGATGCGCCGGCGCCACCGCCAGTCCTCAAACTGAAGCAGCGCCTGCTGGCGGGCTATGTGGCGGCGGTAGCGCCGCCGCCGGCCTGCGTTGGTGGTGGAGTAGTCGTTGGCGGTGCGGGTCCGGGTGCGGGTGGCGGCATGTCGCTGGAGCGCAGCAGCGGTGCCTCGCTGTCTCACTCCCACGAGCTGGACGCGCACACAGTCGCGGCCGCTGCGGTGGCGGCGGCTGGCCATGCCGCAGGGCTGGGCAGCGGTGGCGGCGGTGGCGGCGGCAGTGGCGGCGGCGGCTGCAGCTCTACTGATGAGACGGAGCACGACGAGGCGGCGGCCGCGGCGCAGGCAGCCTGCGGTGGCGGCCGGCATGGCGACTCTTTTGGCGGCCCTCAGGGCAAGGCAGCGCCACAGAGCGGGCCGGGGAGTGACGTGGACATGGACGGTGGGCCGCACGATGACGACGACGACGGCGGCGGCCACCATGACCACCACCAGCAGCAGCAGCACCTGTCGCGGGGCGGCAGCGACGGCGGAGCCGGCGGCGGTGCCAGCGGCAAGCAGGGTGGTGGTGGCGGCGGCGGCGGCAACCCGCTCAAGGTGTCCAAGCTGCCCATGATCCGGGCGGGGCGGGGCTGGTACCGCGGGCGGCTGCTGCGCGCCAGCCCCGACGGTGGCCGCGTGCTGGTGGAGGTGCCGGGCGCGCCGGGGCTGGGCGAGGGCGAGGCGGCGCTGACGGGGCCGGTGTGGCTGCCGGCTGTCAGCGACCGCATTTGGCGCGGCTCCGTCAAGGGCAAGGACTGGAAGTACCTGGTGCGTACGGCGTGTGTGTGCGTGCATGTGGGATGCGGCGAAGGGCGGGGGAGCGCGCGCATATGCGCATGCAAGTGTGCAGGCAAGCTGAAGCGGGGGGAGCCATCCATGGATGGTGTTTGATCAATAATGAAGGGGGGGGAGGTGCGGGGGCTACACGAGGGTGCTGGGCATAGTGTGCCACGCTGGCGGGCAAGCGCAAGCACTCCTGACTCGGGAGCCCGTGCTACCACATATACAATCACATGCACGCAGGGTGACGGCGCGTGGGAGCCCAAGCCCGGCGCCTTCAAGCGCGGCAAGCAGGGCAGCGCCATCAACGGCCTGCCCCTGCCGCTGCCGGCCTGGGCGGTGGGGCCCAACGGCGAGGAGAGCGCGCCGGCGCAGGCGGCCTCGCCCGCCGACCTGCCGCCGCCGCCGCGCGGGGCGAAGCGTGAGCGCGACCGGACGGGCGGCGGCGCCGACGAGGTGAGCTTCCCGCGGGTTGACAAACAGTGGGTGCTGGGTGTGATGTGCAGACATGCAGCGGACCGTTGCGTGCTGCGCTGGATGTGTGGTGCTGTGCTGACACCGCCTGCGGCTCTGCCTTCGGCCTACAACCGACACTGCCCACAGGACCCTGACCACCACGAGCGCCCGCGCTCGCACAAGCCGCGCAAGACGTCGGCGTCAGCAACCGCGGCAGGCGCATCTGGGGAGCCCAAGGCCAAGCGGGCGTCCGCCGGTGGCGCCAAGGCAGCAGTGGCAGCGGTTGCGGCACACGCGGCCCAGGCACCGGCCGTGGCGGTAAAGCAGGAGCCGGTTGCGGCCTCCCTGCCGGCCACAGGGCTGGACCGGACAGGCGTGTCGCAAGCACCTTCAGACGAGGTGGCTGCAGGAACCGCGCCGGCTCATGTGCGCAGTCCTTCGGGGGCGGCGGCGGCGATGGCTGCAGCGGTGGCGGCGGTGACCGCCAAGGAGGAGGACGAGCAGGTTGGCATGAGCGGCGGCCTGGGCAGCGAGGAGACGGAGACGGAGGACGCGGACCACGCACCGCACCACCAGGCGGTAGAGCACGCCGCGCGGAAGGCTGAGCCGGCACCGCTGCCACCGCTTGCGGCGGCGGTGCACCCGGCGGCCGGGCCCGGGCCCCAGGCGGCAGCTGCCCCGGCGGAGCCGGAAGCGGCGCAGCCGTCTGGGGCAGTGGCTCAGGCGGCAGCTGTTGAGGCGGCGGCGGCGGCGTCTCAAGCCCAGTCGCCGCGGCAGCGCACGTCAGATGCAGGAAGGTCGTCTTCGCCCTCCTCTTCGCAGCAGCAGCAGCCGGCCCCGCCGCCGCCAAAGGCCAAAGCCAAGGCCAAAGCAGCGGAGGCTGCAGCGGCCGCGGCGGCAGCGGCGGCGGCAGCGGAGGCGGCAGCAGCCGAGGACGCCGCCGCTGCCGCCGCCCGCGAGGGGTCAGGCGCGGGCCCGGCAGCTGCCAAGGGGGACGCGGTCATGGCTGAAGTTGAGGTCAGCCACCGCCACAGCCACGCCCGGACAGGCATCCGAGCTGGCCACGGCCACGCGCAGGCCGCCGCTGCTGCCGCTGCTGCGGCCGCCGCCGCTGTGCCGCCTGTGGCAGAGGAGGAGGATGGCGCGCTGCCCCACGTGGGCGCAGGCCTGGAGCAGGAGGAGGTAGAGGAGGAGCTGCACGCGCTGCTGTGGGAGCCAGGCATGGCCTACCCGCGGCGGCGCGCGCCGCGAAGGGCGCAGCCGCTGCGGCGGCTGCTGCGGTCGCCGCTGGACGGCCTGCCGCTAACGCACCACCACCACCACCACCACCACGGCCTGGTTGCTGGGCACAGCGGCGACGAGGCGGACATGGACGCGGACGGCGGCGAGGGCGGCGTCTTCGGGGGCCACTTGGCGCGCCGCAGCAGCAACGACGGCGGCGACGGCGGCAACGGGCGCGAGGGCGGGCGGCGGCGGGCGGCGGCGCGCGCCGCGGCGGTCGCGGCGGCGGCAGCTCGGGCCGAGGCCGAGGCGGATGAGGATGAGGTGCAGGACGTCCTCACGGGGCGGCGGGGGGCGCGCAAGGCGGACAAGAACGCGCTGATGACCAACAGCGCCGCGGCGTACGGCGCTTCAACGGCGTCCGCTGCCGCCGCTGCCGCCGCGGCCCCCGGCAAGGGGCGGCACCAGGGCGGCTACAGCGGCGTCGCGGGGGGTGCAATGGCAGCAGCTGGGCCGCGCGGCGGGCGGGCGGGCAGCCGCGGCGACGGTGCGGCCTACGGCGGCGGCGGCGGCGAGAGCAGCGGCGCGCCGGAGGACTCCTCCAACGGGCGGGCGCCGGGCGGCGGCATCGCCCTGGCCCGGCCCGGCAGCCGAGCAGCGTCGCTGGCGGGCGGCCTGGCGGGCGAGTCCTCGGGCGCGGTGGGCGGCGGCGCCGGCTCGCCCTGGGACGCGGCGGCGGCGGCGCACTGGCAGCATCAGCAACAGGGGCAGGGGCAGCAGGGTGACGACTGCTTCCTGGGCGCACTGGAGCAGCCGCGCAACCGGCGGAAAGGTGGGCAGGTTGGGCGGGGACTGGAAAGCGCCCGAGTTTGGCCTTTGACTTGAGGACTTGCGACACGGTAGCCCTGCGGCAGCCCTGCATGGTCGTCTTGCCGTTGCTCACTTCTTTCCTTCCTGTCCGGTCCTGTCCTTGTGTAGTCCTCAATATTCGCTTCTTGATGTCCGGCCCTATCCTGTCTTGTCCTGTCCTCAACGCGCCCGGCACCCCACCTTTGGTCCGCAGGCAAGCCCTGCCGCGCGCGCATGGACGGCGAGCCCGGCGCGTTCACGGCGGCGGAGGGCGGCGGCGAGTGGGGGTCAGGGTCGGCGGGGGTGCAGGGCGGCGGCGGCGGCGGCGAGTGGACGAACGAGTGGGCTCGCATGCCCGCCGCGCTCAAGCAGATGTACTTCCCGGCGGTTCTCAAGCCGCCGCGCAAGTCGGTGGTGGACTGCGACATCGACTACATGGTGGCGGTGGGCGACCCGCACGGCGGCGGCAGGCAGAACGCGGCGGCGGGCGGCGCGGGCGGCGGGCGGCGCAGCGCGGCGGGCGCCTACTACAGCGCCGACTGCCTGGGGCCGCCCAAGAGGCGACGGGTGCGTACCGCAGGCGAGGGGAGGGGAGGCGAGGGGTCACGGAGGGGGCGCTTGGGACGGCCTGGCCCAGGCGGAGCGACCGGGCTGTGGTTTGTGCGCAAGCAGGGCTGAGGTCCTGATGCGCCCGGTGCATACGCCGAAGCAGGTCCAGTTTGTCTGGCGTCTGCATCATTAACATGCGCGCCGCCGTCGCTTACCATGCCATATCCGCTCCCGGCTGCGGCTTACCTGTCGCTTACCACACAGGCGGTGGACGAGTACACGCACCACTACCACGCGCCCGAGCCGCGCGCACGCTCCCCGCCCGAGGACGACTACGGCTTCGGCTTCGGCTACTTCGAGGCGGGCGGCGGCGAGGACGACTTTGAGGCGGGGGGCCAGGCCGGGGCGCCCGACGACGACCACGAGGCGGACGAGGACTACGAGCCGCCCTACCGCCCGCCCGGCTCCGGCCGCCGCTACAGCACCGCCGGCGGCGCCAGCGACCGCGGCGAGCCGGGCCGCGGCGGGCGGCGCGGCCGCAGTGCGGCGGACCCCGAGTACGAGCTGCCCGGCAGCAGCGGCCACTACGGCCGGCGCGGCGGCTACACGGAGTCGGAGTACGAGGGGGCGGCGGTGGCAGTAGTGGCGGCGCCGCACCGGGGCAGCGGCGGCCTGTCCGCGTTTGCGGGGCTGCTGGAGGCGGCTCTGGGGGACAAGGCCAACGCCGCGCGCAGGGCCGCGGCGGCGGCTGCGGCAGCGGCGGCGGCGGCGCATGACTCCCGCGCCACTGCCATGGCGGCGGCGGCTGCGGCGGCGGCGGCGGGGGGGACAGCCCTCGGCGATGTTGTGCCCGCCATGGCCGCCGCTGCGCCGGCGTTGCTGACTGTGCCGCCGGGGCTGCAGGGCACTGCCGGCAGCGGACTGACTGCTGCTGCCGGCAGTGCTGCTGCTGTTGCAGCCGCGGCGGCGCACGTGGCCCTGTCCGACAGCAGCGCCAACCACAGCGCTGGCGAGGACGGCGCTAAGGCCGGCGGCAGTGGCGGGGGCAGCGGTAGCGGTGGCAGCACGCTAGTGGGGCCGCCCGGCGCCACCGTGTCCGCCGCCATGGCCGCGGCAGCGGCGGCCGCCGCGGCGGCGGCCGGGATGAGCAGCTGCGCGGGCGCCGGGCTGGCGGTGGGCGAGAGCCCGCTGCAGCCGCAGCTGAGCTACGGTGGCGCCAGCGGCGCGCTGCTGATGCTGCTGCCCCCCGGAGGCAGCACGCCGCCGCCGCCGGGCAGCGTGGCGCTGCGGCCGGCCACGCCCACGCGCGCGCGCCGGACCGGGCGACCGCCCTCGGCGGCGCTGGGCGCAGGCGCGCCGCTGCCCAAGCTGCCGGCGCTGTCGTCCTCCGCTTCGCTCACGCTGCAACTCAAGGGCGTGACGGGCGGCTCGCTGGCGGCACCGGCACCGGCAGGGGCTGCTGCTGCTGCTGCCGCTGCGCTCACTGGCAGCGCCGCCGCCGCCGAGCCGTCGCCCGCGATCGCGGCGTGCAACGCGGCGGTGGCCGCGGCGCTGGCTGCCTGCGAAGCGCAGCAGCAGGAGCCCGCTGCTGCTCCGCCTGAGTCGCAGCCTGCTTGTGCGGCGGCTGCGGCGGCAGTCACAGCAGTTGTGTCGGGTGCGGCTCCACAGCCCGCACCGGTGCAGCCAGACGTGGTTATGGCGGATGCTGACGGCTCCACCGCGGCGGCGTCAGAAGCACAAGGACAAACAGCCGCCGCCGCTGTGCCCCTGGCGGCCCCGGTGGAGCCGCACCACCAGGCCTCCAGCCACCACGCGCCGCAGCAGCCTCACCCGCACCCCGCAACCCTGCACGAGCAACTGGACCTGCAGCAGCAGCAGCCGCACAGCCAGGCTCCCGGCCATGCAGCGGCGGTGGCGGCCGCACCTCACGGCGCGGTGCCTGCAGCCGCGCAAGCACACGCGCCAGCGCCAGCGCCCAGCACAACCGCGGCTGCTGCCGCCACCGCTGTGGCCTTTGCAGCGGCCACTGACCCCATGGACGACGATGGCTACCAGCAGCAGCAGCAGCAGCAGCCGGAGGGGGGCGAGGGCGAGGGCGAGGGGCACTGGGACGTGGCCGCCAGCTCGCTGCTGCAGCTGGCCACGCAGCACGACGACCCGCAGGACGCCGACCCAGCCGCGCTGGAGCGGCGCGCGCGGGAGCAGCTGGAGGAGCTGCACGCAGCCGCCGCGGCGGCGGACGCGCACCCGCACGCGGCCACCTCGGCAGCGGCGGCTGCGGCGCGCGGCGGCCACCACCACCACCACCACCACCACGGCCACCACCACCGCGGTAGCGCCGCTGGCAGCCTTAAGCCTGACCCCGACTCGGATGGCAGTGGCGCCGCCGGAGGCAGTGGCAGCGCTGCTGTCGCCTCGCGCCGTTGGGGTGCGGGCGCGGGTAAGCGCAACGGCTCCGTCGCGGCGGCGGCCTCCGGGGGCTTCAACGCGGCGGCGGTGCTGCCGCCGAGCCTGCTGGCGGCGGTGCGCGGGCGGCCGCCGGGCGGCTGTGCGGTGATGGACGCCATCACCGGGCTGCTGGCGGGCGGCGAGGACGGCGCGGGCGGCGCGGAGATGCAGCAGCTGGCGCTGCGGGCGGCGCTGGAGCTGGACGCGCACATCGTGGTGCAGCAGGCGGCACTGACGGCTCAGCAGGCGGCGGCGGCGGCGCAGCAGCACGTGGCGGCGGTGGCGCTGGCGCTGCCGGCCATCTCGGAGGCGCTGCTGGCGGCGCTGCCCAGCCCGGACGCGGTGGCGGCGGCGTACGGCACCCGGCAACTGGCGGCGGCTGGGGCACCGGTGAGTGTGTGGCACTAGGCACTAGGACACGCAGGCGCCACACTAGGCACCGTATGTATGTACTGACCGCGCTCCTTGCGGTCAATCAAGTGCGGTAGAGCACATGCCCTGCAGGCTGCAGCGCGTCTGTGCTGCTTCCATCTGCGCGCTGCCTCCTGCTTACCACTCCTTGCCTACGCTGCTGCTGGCTGCTGCTGCTGTTTTCGCTGCTGCCCGCTGCCGCAGACCCTCACGGAGCTGCTCAACAGCCCGGCCGCACTGCCGCTGTTCCGGTAGGCGGGCGGGCCCCCGGGCGGGCTGGCAGTCCTGCGCACCGCCCACTGCCCACCGCCCGGCACGCAGCCCAGCGCACCCCCCCAGGTCGCTGTGGTCGCATCACCACCACCTGCCTCGGTCACGTGGCCCTCAGGGCGGCCCTCCGCAGCTGGGCGCCCGTGTGCCTGCCTGCCTGCCTGCCTGCCTGCCTGCCTGCGGCCGGCTGGTGCACGCAGGCAGGCACGGGGCGGGGGGGGGTGGGGGGCAGCGGCATACGGAGGTGGCAGCAGTTAGTTACGGAATGAGCGGTGCTCCGCGACCCAGGCCGCGTAGCGCCTACGCGCCGTGTTGTGCTGGGCGGCCTCAGAGCGGGAAGTCCTGAAGTACCGCAAAAAAAGTGCGCGGCCCACCGGTGCAGACACCGTTTTGTCTTTTGGTATTGAATGTGCGCAAGAAAATACTGCAGGAGTTCGTTGCTGTTGACTTGGACACGGGGTGGCTGTACCCGGCAAAAAGACAGCCCAGGTGTTTGCTGACCTAACTAACTTTGCGTCAGATCACCAGCAGGGCGGGACGTAGTCAACTAAAACACGATGCGCGACGTCAGCCTAAACAACAACCTCACGCGACTGCGGTGAGCGACACAACGACCGGACCCCATGACCCCGTGTTTACATGAGTGGACGCAAGGGCGCACGTGGATCTGGTGTCAACATGCTTTGCCCGCGTATGCCTCATGCGTGTGGGTGACGGACCAGTGGAGCCTCAAGTCGCAATGCTTTGTGCCAACCGGACACATGACCTGTCTGGTCCGCAAACGGGCCTGAGCGAGTGATGATGACAACGGACGCGTGTTGTTGCATGGCTGCATTTGGTTTGCGCGTGCGGGCGGATACGTGCGGCAGCCAGACTGTGGTATGTTGGTTTGATAATGTTAAATGCGACGAGTTGAAAGGTCAGTGTCTAGGTTGAGACTCTGCTTCTGCCCGCGCCGTGGGGGGGGTGTCAGGATGTGGCTATTGGATACCGTGTAGCGTAGCGGCAGCCTCGGGCAAAGGCCGTCTCGTGCGGGCTGCATGGCTGCAGGTGCGCGTGGTACCCGGGTTGGGAGGCGGCCTGGCAGGTACGGCAGCACGATCTAATACTTGCGAGTTGGATGCAACCCCTCGCGCTGGACATGCATTTTCGACATGGGCATCCGACTTTTAGTGGGACGCGTGATGTCGGTGTGCGAAAAGTCGCATGGCTTTGGTGTTGTCGTGAGATTTTGATGCCTCTGAACTCCGGTCTGCATCCATGAAAGCGGGTGACGACACAGCACTGAAGTGATTGCCTCCGGTTTGCTCTCGACTCGCTCAGGCGTATGCGCTCTGCACACGCGCAGTGTTTGCGCGCAGGGAGCAAGAAGAGAGCGGGGGCCGTGTATTCCTATTATATTAGCTGGGTTGTTGATGTGGTTGAGGTTTGCGGCGCGAGTGCCTGGACTGAGTGAAACACGCAAACCCAAGGCAAGGGCAGCGTGGGCGCCACAAGAGCAATCAAGCGCGTGGCAGTGCGGGGTGTGGGGTGTGGGGGCGAGCCGACCGCCGTGCCGGCGGCTGGCGGTTTGGCGCGTCATGTACTATTACGCCGCTGAGGCGCTGTGCTGGGTGGTGTGTAGAGCTTGCCCAAGTAAACACACACGCGTCGAGGTTCACACAATCCTTAGGCTTTGGCCTTTTGACCCCCTGAGCGACAAGGGAGGTGGTCCCCGTGAAGCACGGAAAAAGCAGGCTGATCCCGCACCACATCCACCGTCTGAGGCCGAAGGTGTTCGATAGTACATCATCTCCCGGACATAGCCGGGGTCGGTTTGTGCAGGCACTGTCAGCCGGGTGCGCAGTCGCTAATCCAGACGGTCAAGCCACAGCACGATTTAGCAGCCACACTACTACTAATGCTGCCTACATCACGTGCTCTCACTCACCCGTGGACCGTCAACTAAGACACCGGCCAGCAATATTAGCCAGCGCGCCGGTGCCGCTTTTTGGGCGGCTCCGCGCTCTCCTCCTCCATGTGGCCTTGCCCGCCCCCTCCGCTCCGCACATGCACACACTCGCCGCCAGGCCCCGGGCCGCCGCCACTGGGCCCTGGGCCGCTGCCACTGGGGCCGCGGGCGCCGCCGCCAGGCCCTGGGCTTCCGCTGCCAGGCCCTGGGCCTTGACCACTTGGGCCGGGGCCACCGCCGCCAGGCCCCGGGCCGCCACCACCACCACCACCAGGCCGCAGCGCCGCAGGGCGCTCATTGCCCAGCAGCAGCAGCAGCAGCTTAAGTTTTGGGGCAGAGCCCCTGAGCGAAGCGATTCAGGGGAGGCCAAGCCCCCCAGGCAGGCGCGGACAGGTGTCCGCGCCTGCCTGCCTGCCTCCCTGCCTGCCTGCCTGCCTGCCTGCCTGCCTGCCTGCCTGCCTGCCTGCCTGCCTGCCTGCCTGCCTGCCTGCCTGCCTGTGTCCGCACCAAACTCAGTCCCAGCGTAAACCGCGAATACCACGTTAAGAACTTCCAGTCGGTTTCGCATTTCGCATTCGCAATTTAGCGCATGTCCGTAGGCAAGATACCTAGGCCTTTACTACGGTCCAGCTACCGCATTTGACTCATGCTATCAGGAGCTTATCGCTGCTGGGAAGCGTGCCTCACTAGGACTCATAGCCGCCCTAGACAAGAAGGGTTGCCGTGCACCTGACATAATGCACACGTGCTTCGACGTTCAAGTGCGGTCGGTTCTATCGTATGGTGTTGAGGTGTGGGGTCCCGACGCGATGTGTTACCTATTTGAAGGGGTCGCGTATGGCGGGCACAGCAACGATGAAAGCAAGGCTATGACGGCCAAATGGAGGAAAGCCAGGACCCTGTTCGACAAAGCCTTGACAGATCCTATGGTTGTGCTCCAAACTCGCTTCTTTGCGAGGGCGGCAGCAGTAGGCAGGCCTACCCTTAGGTTGCTTTATGCCGAGTTTGCAGCCCACCCAATGCAAGAGCACTGGGCGCGGATGATTCTTGGGTTTTGGAACCGCACTATTAAGCAAGAGAAATCCCTGGCTCACACCTTCCTAGCAGACGCAGTGGCGGTTGCTGCAGCTGTCGGCTTCGAGGGGATGTGCTGGGTCAGCAAAGTCTACCGCATGTGTAAGAAGCTAGGGTATGATTGGCGCGTGGAGGGGCCGCAGGGCACTGATGCGCTGTGTGACTGGCTGATGCGCACTGCGTTGCCAGTGGGGGCGATGATGACTGATTTTACCGTCAAGCTTATGCAAGAGTGGAGAGCGGACTGCCTGTCCACAGACCCCCGTGACTTTCCGGAGTCAGGGGGTAGGCAGGCCAGACCGGGTGCTCCCGGGGTCAAGATGAGCCGCTATACGAACTGGATGGGGCTGCCACATAGCGAAGCGATGATTGAGCACGGCAGGTTAGCCCACATGAGCCAATATGTCACGTACAGGCATCTGATTGCCCTGATTCGTTTTCGGCTTGGCTGCTGGGATTTGGAGGTTAACCGCCCTAAAGCAGGGAATGTACACCGGCCACGCGCACAGCGGGTGTGTCGTATGTGCGGTTGCGGGAGCGTTGAGGATGAAAAACACGTTTTGCTAGAGTGCGCAAGCTATGCAAGCCTTAGGCAGGCGATCGGTATTACAGGTGGAGATATGAAGCTGGCTATGCTGAGGACGCTGGTCACTAAGCTGGCAGCTTACTTGCACGCGGTGATGACACTCAGGTCGCGCGCGCTTAATTCAGTCACTTAAGTGGCTCTTTCTCTGTCGCTCTGTCGCGCCCCCGGACTCAAAGGAGTTAGTGGGGCCTGCATGGACCTCAAGCCATGTAAATGCTCATGCTCATGCATGTCCGTAAGCAGATGCAGCCCCCCCTGAGTTGAATGTGAGGGCAGCAGGGCACTCGGAGGGCAGGCTGTGACTGGTGACTGCTGGAGCGGCAGTTGAGACAGTTGGACAGTTGCCTGCTCCGGGGAGCAACAAGGCAACGAACAGGCAACCAGCTGGGAGCTACAGGGCAACAGGCTGCCGGGCCAGCCTCCTGTGGTTTAGTGCCTCTCACAGCCAGTGAGTGAAGTCAGCTGCGTGGATGCCAATACGGTATCGCAACGTACCCTCCCCCAAAACAATGCAAGGGCCTGTACTTGCAGGGCGATGGGAGATGGCGCGATGCAGGGAAAAGGACGGCTGCGGGCAGAATGTCGGTGGTGACTGATGAGGAAGACGGAGAGGAGCGAGCGCGCGAGCGAGAGCGGACCTGTCAAGGGAGCAGCTACCGTATGCGCGTCGAGCCCGTCACA
Organism: Chlamydomonas schloesseri; assembly: GCA_016834595.1. Classification (NCBI taxonomy): domain Eukaryota; kingdom Viridiplantae; phylum Chlorophyta; class Chlorophyceae; order Chlamydomonadales; family Chlamydomonadaceae; genus Chlamydomonas; species Chlamydomonas schloesseri. The sequence continues at coordinate 162,669 of JAEHOD010000028.1, read as the reverse complement.
GGTGGCCTCCTACGCGCGTATATACCTGCATTATTGGTTGATCATTGTTTGGGATGCAATGACCCCCATCCCGGCTGGAATGTGCGAGAGGCTGACCCCGCGGATGAGGCGTCGGCATGTGGTGCCAGCACGCGGAGACAGCGACGCCAGCCGTCTTTGGAGCTGAGGCATTTGGTCAGGTCCTGGCGAGCTATATTAGACCAGCGCGCCGGCCTTGGCAAACGCACGACCGCGCGAATACGTGTCCGGCCCTATCCGTACACGCGGGGAGCCCATGCCGAGCCAGCGCGCGGGAGCGCTCTGGCGCGCGCGAGCGCCACCATCAGCCCATACTACGCAGCGCCCAGCTCTAACTCACCGCTAGAGTTATCTTCGACACTTTGCTTTGCGCACCTGAGCTTAGCGAACTGACCTTCCCGCTTGTTGCGCATTTCCGTCTGAGGGCCTCTGCTGCTTGGAGCCCGCTCGCCACCCAACACAGCTTCAGGTAGGCATTTGTTTATACAATGCAAATACCGTTCTCGGGGGGCGACGCGCGCTGACCTGGGGGACGTAGCACTCGGCCGGTGCACTCGCGCAGGTGCCGCGCAGTCGTCCGAGCGCGCGGCACCCCGCAAGGCCCGGTGCCCCGTGCGCTGCGCTAGCAAGTGCCGACATGCATATGTTAGGCTCATGTTGTTTCGGGGCTCAGACCGAGCTGTGGGAGTCAACCGTTCGCCCGATGCCCGCGAATAATTGCTGGACCCCGGTTTGAACGCTGCCTCGGTTCTGCTGTGCATTAGTTGCACACCAGTTATGACTCTCACGCGGAACTCGGGGTCGTGCGATGTGTGTCGGGCGAGGAAGGCCATGAGGCATCATCGCCACAAAGCGTAACACCGCGTTTTTGGCTTGTGTGAATCGAATCTTGATTGTTTCAGCCTGGATATGACCAATCTCGGCGCGTCAAATGCACGTGGCCGCGACAGAGACGCCCGCATGTCCCCACACATGTCGCACCCTGCGCGTGGCCTGCCTAACCTTGAAGTTGACGCCATATTCGCACAGCTCTCTGATCATACGCTCGGTTACTACGTGTGTTGCGCAGGTGATCAGAGCGCCTTGGTTTCCACTCGAACGAGCTCAGGCTTCGAGCTTCCAGACCATGGCCCCCGCCCCCGCGTTCGAGCCCAGCTCGTCCATGTTGTCGGTGTTCAGCATGTGCACCGCGCTGCCGCTCGGCGAGCGCGACATCAACGGCGCCGCCTGCTTCTCCGGTTCCGGCAGCTGCGGGGCGCTGGCTGCCACCTCCTCAAAGCCGGCGTTGATTCGCCGCGGCGCCTCGTTCCTGGATGTGGAGGACGCGTGCGTGGGCCTCACAGGCGCGGACCGGGCCTGCTTCCTCATCCCCGAGGACAGCGTGTTCGTGCCGCCGGCCCCCGCGGGGGCCACCACCTCCCGCGAGAATGCGCCGGGTGTCGGCCCCCGGCTGCCGCTGCCAAGCGGCACCTTTACCACTGCCGCCGCGGTTGCCGCCACGTCTACCAGCGGCGCCAGCCTCAGCGCCCTGACCGCCGCGCCCACTGGCTGCTTTCTGTCGGGCGGCCTGCCCGGGTGTGACGAGTTCGTGCACGCGTCCGTGTGCTTCGAGAAGGCGGCGCAGGCGCTGGAAGCGGTCACGCGGCAGCAGCAGCAGCAGCCCGCTCAGGCCCCTGACGCGGCCGCCGCCCCTGCCTGCAGCCCAAGCACCACCAGCTCTGGCTGCGGCGCTGGCGAGCCCGGCGCTGCGGATGCCGCCGCCGCCGCCGCCGCTGCCGGCTGCATGTTCCGGCGTGTGAGCTCTCTGGCGCCCTCCCCGGCGGCCAGCAGCCACCACGACCAGCCGCACCAGCACCACCAGGACGGCACCTGCTGTTCGTCCTCCTCCTCCTCGCCGGAGGCAGTGGAGGCGCCGGCGCTGCTCTGTGGTGCGCTTGCGGAGGCGGTGGCGGCAACTGCTGCCGGTGCCCCCGCTCTTGACGACCTGTCGCCGCCGCAGCTCTTGCTTCTCCCTCAGCAGCTGGGTGCCTCGAGCGCTTTCGATCTGCAGCAGCAACTGCCGCTGCTTGTCGCGCAGTACGACCAGCAGCAACAGCAACAATCGGCTGAGGCGCATGAGGCGCAGCCGGAGCAGCAGCTGCAGCAGCTGCAGCCCACAGCTCCTGCTGCTGCTCCCGCTGCTCCCGCCCCCCGCGCCTTCCACCACAAGACCGGCGGCCCATGCGACCACTGCGGTGCCACTGAGTCGCCGCAGTGGCGCCGCGGCCCGCCCGCCAAGCCCATGCTGTGAGTGCTGCTGGCGTGCGGGTGCATGTGGGGAGCATGTGGGGAGCAGGGGTACAGATGGGGAGCAGGGCAGGAGCGTGTGTGGGTACGCCGTATTCAGGGGATGGACTGGGTGGCAGTTGAAACGGCAAGAGAGCCGCAGTGCTAGGCATGGGAAGGGGTGGATTGGTCAAGGAGGGATGGGGCATGGCCGGCTAGGTGGAGGACTGAGCTGCCTGCCCCTCTCTGACCCTGCAGCTGCAATGCCTGCGGCACGCGGTATCGCCGCACCAACCAGCTCGGCCCGGTGGGCGCCCACACGCCGGCGGGTCGCGCGGCGGCCGCGGCGGCAGCGGCCGGCGCGTCCGTCTCCTCCAGCGGCAAGCGGGCCGGGAAAGCCCAGGGCGGCGCCGCGGCCAAGCGCAACCGCGCCAGCTACTAAGCTGCTTCTGCGGCTGGTGGTGACTCCTGCGATTCAGGCACGGAGCCGGGACAGCCGTGTGGGCCACACCACAGCCCGACATGATGGTGACGACGGGGGCCTCGGCGCCATCATCCGCTTGTGGCGCTTGTGTTGACGGGGGGTAGGGCCTTGAGCTGTGTGTGCATTGACTCTCTCTCGGACTTTGGCTGGTTGCCTTTTTCTCGGACTGTGGCTGGTTGCCTTTTTGACTAATGGAGGGGCATACGTGCAGCAGGTTTCGGTGCGGTGCTCCAACTGACGCATGATGGTGTTGTGTCACACAGCCGCTGGTGGACCGTGTGGGTGCCGTGTGTGCACGCACCCCGACTCCTTCGGCGCAGGGGCCGCAGTGCGGTTGCGGCTTGCGGCTTGTGGGTACTGCCACCTGGGCGGCAACACGAACAATATGCGTGGGGCAGCTGTCTTTTTTACCAGGCAGCGCATCCCATTTTTGCCCTGCCCCAAAACTAAAAATTGTGGTTGAAGTAATTGTGTTTGTTGGTTGTTGCGTCGTGTCATGGGCGGCGAAGGTACATACGGTATGTGATGATTGCAGAAGGGAGTTGGATTGCATGACCAATTGCATCATGCCAGGTGCCAGACTGGAGTACGAATGGCTGTGCCAGGCATGGCTACACGGGACGACTGGCCGCCTCGGCGCGGGGAGAGGGGAGCGGGTGGAGGGCAGCCGCGCAGGGATGAGGAGAGAAACGAGGATGGGGTTCTTGTGATACATACACATCGTGGCAGGATGTGCGCGGCGGCGTTTTGTGGCTCGTCTGCATGGGCAAAGGGCGCTGCGCCCGGGTGCGTTACCGTGAGGGAATGAATGTTCCGGTGTACCGGTGAGAGTGTACGTGTTGTGGAGTTGTGCATGCTGCACAGATGCAAAAACCGTAAAAAAGTTATGCAGCTATGCCTGCTGCGCCCATGATTGCTGCCGCTGTGGTATGTGCCAAGGTAGCGCAAGACTGGGGCAGACATGTCAGCGCGTGTTCCAGCAATCATGATTCTTAGGGCCGGGCTACACAATTGAGCCGCCCATCATCTGAAGGTAGCGGATGGACTGGCTAGGCTCCCGGCCGAGCGGGCCGACCGCATGCAACCCCCATGGGCGGTCGGTCGTACATGGTGCACGCGACAAATTACTTCCTCGCGTGCAGCGTCCGGCGGCGCTAGCTCCTCCAGAGCCATTAAAGATGTTTGTTGTGTCGTATCATCAGAGCCACAGACTATTGTCGGTTTGTGCGTTGCTTCTGCTGCTGCATGTCGTGATGTGGCGCCGCAGGAAGAAGATTCATCCCACAGTCCGCGTCGTGTCAGTCTTGTTGTGCAGTGCGCTGTGTGTTGTGTGTTAACACAACGAAACCGGGAAGTCGGTGTGTTGATGCAGTGCGCTGTGTGTTGTGTGTATGCGTAAGGATCTACGCGTTTGGGCCTGTTGGCTCGTGCACATTGGATGCATGACATTTGCATGCAAGGACGCATGGATGCTGGCACTGGCCAGCACCTAACGAAGCAGTAGTAATAGAGAGTTAAATGGTAATGCGCCGATTACGGGAGATAAGGTGGCAGGTCGCGTGCCGCTGCAGGGCGGTGGCGCTTGGTCTGTAACCTCGACGCACATGCATCGGTGCTTTATCCCAAATCCGCACAACTCTGTAAAACATTCAGACACAAGATGGGGCTGCGCACTGAGCACAACCTGCTGGGTCCAGCCCTGGTGGGCGCCTGGGATGCAACTAAACGGCAGCGGCAGGGCGGGCGGTCTACCGCGCTCAGGTAGTAGCGGCAGGCCAGGGCTGCAGCGTGCGGAGTGCGGTGAGGGCGCTGAGTGGCCGCAGCGGCAGCATGTGGCGGCCGCTAGGGTACAGCTGCGTCAGGCAGCTAGCAACGCCTCTGCAGACTGCAGTGGGGCGGGCAGTCAGGGGCAGTGGCCCTTGAGTGACCGGTGAATCGCCAACGTGACGGTTCGGTTGACCGCACTGTAGCTGTACCGTGTCACCGTGTGCCTGTGTGTTGCCTTGCTCCTGCATGCCTCCACCTGCCGCAACCACCCACCCACCCACCCACCTGCCGCCTGCTCCACCGTGATGGCCCGGCTCGGCCCTGCGGCCCCCACCATACGGCTGCGTTTCCCAGCTCAGCGCAGTCGTGTTCGCATTTTGTTTCTCACCGGGACTGTTCACCAGTAACCCCCATCGTTCGCGTGCGTGGAGACGGGCCCGAGGGCTCCCTTCCGCTCTCGAATGGCGAGAGACTTCTTGCGGCCTTTCAGAAAGGGGCCAAGCGAATTTTCCAACGAACTCAGCTTCCGGCGGCTCTGGGCCTGCGGACGCTCTGGGCTCTCGGACTGCGCCTTCGCTCTGGGCCCAACCCAAGCCACTCGGCGATGCCTATCGCCGGGCTACACCTCCGTCTACCACTACGGCAAGACCGCCCGGCTGCGACGTCGCTCGGGCCGCGCGCGGGCCTCTGCTCGCAGGGAAATTGTTGCGGTCGTTATTCCCTTTTTGCTTCACTGATGCGCTAACATATTGCCGAGTAGCTTTGCCGTTCTCTAGCACCATGTAGGTGTATCGGGTCCTGGCTGCTCGGTCGCGGCGGGCCTGCTCGCTCGCTCGCCACATCCGAGCGACATCGTGGCTACCTCCCCGGGCGCGCACACCGCCGCCGCGTCCGGGCTGGCAGGGATGCGAGGGAGCCGTTCGGCGGCCCGCACCCTGCCCCGTCCCGCTTGCCTTCCCCTCCCTCCGCCGTTTCGCCTCCCGCCCATGCCGCCACGGCCCATCCCGCCAGCCCTTACTTAATCGCCCTGCCCTCCCTGCTTCTGTCTCTTTACCGTCTTGCAGAGCCGCGCGCGGGTTCCCATAGTCATTAGCCTTGCCCTGCCATTGCTTTTCCTGGTCCTCGACTTCCGCTCACAATCGCCGCCTTTGCTCCCTACATGTCCGTCGCGCCTTGCTGTTGGACGCTCCTACCTGGCGCTCTTCTGTTCGAGTCCAGGTGAGTATTCTAGTATGGGGATTTGGTCTGTAATGGGGTCCGCGCGCGGCTCGCACGGCTGACATGACTCAAGACTGCTCTGGACTCCGTCGTCAACCTGCCGCTCCATTGTCCAAGCCCGCCCGGCCAAATACGGTGATATTCAGTAGCTCGCACAGGCGGCTGCGTTTCCCAGCTCAGCGCAGTCGTGTTCGCATTTTGTTTCTCACCGGGACTGTTCACCAGTAACCCCCACCATACGGCAGTACCATACCCACGGGCCAGCCAGGTGCTCCAGGCTGTCGTCGTACCCGACTGGCTCCGAGTCCCCCATAGCCGGCCGCCACCACCGCGGCACCGCCACTACTGCACCCACTGCTGGCGCTACTGCCACTACTCGACTACTGCTACTGCCACTACTGCCACAGACACCCCCACGGCCACGGCCGCCTCCAGCCCGCTGGCTGCCAGCCGCGGCCGCATGCCGAAGTCCGCAACGCCCCCAGCAGCAGGTGAAGCCACGACAGCTGGTTGGGGTGCAGCCAGGTGCTGGCTGGCTGATGCGGCGCTGGTAGAGGCGCCAAACCCTTTCAAAACGTCTACGGATCTGCGGGAAATTCTACGCAATTTACCGTACTCAGGCAAGAGCACTGCATAAACAGGTGCAGCCTTCTCGGTTTCAGCGTCAGTCTGCTGTCGTCCCCCTATTGTCGCTGCTGCCGCCTGAGCGTGCAGGCGGCGTGGATGGATAAGGTGGCGGGCCGTGTTAGGTCAGGTCCAACCCTGGGTCCAGGGCATGCCATGGCATTTCGCATTCGCAATTTAACGCACGTTGGTACCACGGGTAGCCCCGCCGCGGTATGGGCTTTACCCCGGCCGTGAGGTTCAGCACTGCCCGGCGCCCGCTGCTGCTGGTGACGCTGCCCGCTACCACCACGCGGCGCTGCCGTCTTCTTGCCTTAAAACAAATTCATATATGGGCTTGGTCGGGTCGGATATGTCCACCCTACGGGACTCCGGTTCGATTTACACTCCACGATATCAAGACGGACGCGGTCAAAGGCCAGGCTGCATGCGACACGGATGCGGGCGGCGGCGTGTATCATCACCGTATATGGTGCTTGAATTGGGGTGCCGCCCGCCGTTACCTGCACAGTCCCCCGCGCCCCCCCCCCCGCTTTCATTGCCTCCATCCTCCGCGTGTGCATCCTGTCTTGCTGCCCTCGCCCTCCAGGCTCAGCAGCAGCTGATGCTTCCGACAACCAATCTTCCACTTCTATTTGCTTCCACTACATCTTGCTATCCCCGGGCGGCTCGGTGGACACCCGCATATACCATCACTACGATGCTTGGCCGCGGCCGCACTTACTCATCCACACACGTGCTGTTGCATAGGGAAACCCTTGCTTTCACCCGCTCCCACTCCCCTCCGCAGCAGGAAAGTTCTATTCGTCCTCCTCCTCCGGCGGCGCGGGCTTGGGCGGTAGGTCGTTGCACTCCAGCAGTAGCTGCTGCTGGCCCGCGCCCTCTGCGGCGGCGGCACCCGCGGCGGGCGCGCCCCACTGCGGTGCGGGCGGCGGCGGCGGTGAGGGCGTCCACTCGCCGCCGGCCTTGATGCCCCAGCCCACGTACATGGAGGCGAAGTGGCGGCCGGCGCAGGCGCACACAGCGCCCGGCCAGCGGTTGGAGCGCACGCCCGCCACCTGGTTGCGGGTGGTCACCGAGGCGCTGGCGAACACGGGGCTCCAGGCGGGCGGCGGTACCTTGTCGCCGGTGGCGGCCGGCAGCGGCGCGTCGGTGTCAAGCGTGGCCAGCGGCGGCGGGCCCGCCTCCATCTCCTCCGGCGTCCAGAAGTTCTTCTCCGGCTCCTCCTCCTCGTCGGGCGGGTCGCGCTTGTGCGTCACGGTGCGGCCCTGGCCCTTGAGGTGCGCGTAGCGGTGCGACCAGTTGACGGGCAGCGCCATCTCGCGGCCCTTGAGCGGCACCCACTCGTCGTTGGCGGACAGCTCGGCGCTGTCCTCGTCCGCCATGAAGAAGTCGCGCGGGCAGCACACGGTGGCGGCGCTGATGCGCGCGATGAGGGCGCGCAGGTAGTTGGCCTCGGTGCCGGGGAAGGCGGGGAAGGCGGACACGGGCGCGTCCAGGCGGCCGGTCAGGTAGCGGCGCAGCAGGCGGCTGGCCTTGATCTGTGGGGGCATGGAGGGCGGGGGTTTGGGTAAGGGGACACATGGTGGTGAAGCAAATACGCTTAAGTCGTCAAGAATTGAGCAAGACGTAGAAACACCAGGTCCCAGTCACGCCACATGCCTAACAAGCAAGCACACAACCACCGACGCCCAACGTCCATAAGGCTCCTTGCTGACCCCACGCCACCGCTGGCTCCGCCGCACCTGGTCGGGCGTAACGTAAGGCAGCTGCTGCGGGGGGCCGCCCAGCGTGTTGGACACAAAGTAGACGTAGGCATTGACACCCTCGCCGTAGGGCTCGAAGGGGATGGTGCCCTCTGTGGTGGTGGTGGCGGCGTGGCAGGACAGGACAGGGAGCCGGGCAACCGTCATTGTTGGTGGACGTTTCTTGCGCCCTCAACCCAAGCCAAATTTTCCAAAGTTCCCGTGGTCCTCAGCGCATTCCTGACACTCGGATGCCACTCTTCCCTTCCTGTTGCCGCCTTCCCCTCTCCCTTTGTCCATGCGCGCGCGTCCGTCCGTCCGCCCCACTCCCTGCCTCACCCGGCGCCTCGGGCATGTCGGGGTTGCTGTTGAGGGTGGTCTCGAACACGTAGTAGTCGGCCTGCGTGCCGAAGAACTTGCCGAAGAAGCGCACCGTGGACACGCCCCTGCAGGAGCCCGGGCAGCGCAGAGCGACGCAATGCAATTTCGTGTGCCGTGGTGAGGCGGGCAGCGCGTACTACAGTAGGCGGACCCATCGCCAGCGCACAGCCTGCTGCCTGGACCCCATGGAGCCTTGACGACACGGTGCACCCCTTGCGTTCCCTGCGCCGCCCTGGCGCCCTGGTTGCTACCCGTTCTAGCGCTTCCTGGTCTCTGTTACCCCCTCCGCAATCCCGCCAAGTCTCATGTGCTCTCCATGGGCATCCGCCCGTCAGCCCCGCCCCAGTGGCATCCGCTGCTCAGCTGCTGCCTCGCCCGCCCCCCGCCGCGCCTCCCACCTCTTGCCGTCCTCGCCCAGCCTCTTGACCGCCAGCATGGCCGCGTACATCTCCGCCCGACCCAGCCCCACGCCCAGCGCGTCCATCAGGTTGCTGTCGCCCTCCACGTCCTCGCACTCGAACTGGGGAGCGTGGCGTGTGTGTTGCGGGGGAGGGGGATGGAGACGAGTCAACGGCAGGGGAACACCCAGGGCCCGGGATTGACGGCGAGGCCCAAGACCAGCAGCAGTGGCGGCACCAGGACTAGCTGCAAGATTGGCACATCAGGATGCAGGTGCGCAGCTGCGGCGCCAGGGCCCGCCCCCACGCGACCCTGCCGACCAGACCAGCCGTCACCCATAAGGGCCGCTGACAGTACCAGTAGGTGCAAGGCAACTGCCCACACTGCCTTCCCAGCCGCTGCCCACCTCGTTGGGTGCATCCGGATCGATGGGTTCCCCTGACTCGGGGTCAAGTACCGGCTCTGGGTCCCTGTGGGGCCGGGGGGTGGGGCGAGAGGGTCAAATTGGGACGTGGACGTGCGTTCGCAGCGTGCTACGCAGGTGGCAGCTCCACTCCATCACCGCTCGTATCTTCCCTTGCAAATCACTGTGATGAGCCCCGGTGCCGGATGCTGGCCACAGCACATGTTGCCACAGCGGACCTGATCAGAAAGCTTGACTCACCCGAATAGGCTGGCTTTCGCCACCGCAGCTGCTGCGGCCGCGGCCGACTGCATAACAGGTAGAGCGTGACCGCGTGTCAGTGAAGCAAGCGGTTCTGATGCGGCCCCACCCACCCCGCCTGTGTCAAGCAAGTACCTATTCTGGGGCTCAACGAGCATCACTCACAGCTGCGGGCACTAGGGGCACGTTGAGGTTTGCTGCCGGGGGTGTCGACAGCACCGAGGTCTCCAGCGCCTCGACCGCGTTCACCGGTCGGTCCTCTAGCACCTTCGCGAGCGCTGCTTTGAGCCCATCATAGATTGAGCCTCCTTGCGTTGTCTTCACTTGCTGAAGGAAAGCCAGAGCCTGGCCCACATCCGCGGCCATGGCGCCCGGCCTCGAAATGTGACTAGCTTTTTACTTTAACAGATCGAGCAAGTATTTGTCTGATTCGTGGTGCGCCCGCGGTCGAAAGAATATGAGCGTATTGGAGTTGTGTGTCCAAGTCGAGACGCAGCAATAATTGACCTATACTTGGCTGATAATTACATGCACGCTCGTGTAGTGAACTTAAAATATATGTGAGCGCAAATGCCCGGCTTTGCGAGAAATCCAAGTTCTTGAGGAGCCCCTGGCCGAGAGCCGATGCCCCACACTCAAAGCCCGTGGGGACATGTAATATGTGCTATCTGCTTGAATGGTTGCTGTAACATGTGCTTGCTAAAATGGTAGCTCAGAGCCCGTGCACCTGCCGACACGCTTGGCCAACCCCCGCGTGGGTGTGGCGAGGCCCTTCCAAGGTTGCACCCCCTTCATACGCTGCTTGGCATTAATGCCCCCTATGTCGTTCGAGGAGATTGGACTATAAGACATGGCGTTCAAGCTCATGTTCCAATGTCGCGAGCGTCTTGTTCAATTCAGTGAGATGTGACTCCGGGCGCACTTCGGGCCTTGCTCAGTTGCTCCGCCTTGAGCACTCTCTCCGAGTACGCGCGCGTTTGCCATCGTTACACGTCCGTATGCCGTAACAAAATGTCCCAAATTCCCCTGACAACGACTGCCGCACAGCCCTTCTGAGTCCTCACCTCTTCAGCTTCCTTCAGGGCTCGGTGCTTGTGCGCCAGCCCTTTCCCTCAACCTCCACTGTTTGCAGTCCGGAGCTTCCTATCACGTGCTCGTGCATGATGCAGACATCATCTTACTTGCTACAGCCATGCCACTGGACCTACCGCATACGCAAGCATTGCCAACCCTTGGCCGCGAATCCTTACACCGTCTTTGTCGCCACCGCCTCGTCTGCCTCACCTCCAACCTCCCTGCCACCGCACTTTTCACTACACCCGCCTACTCGTCCTCAAGCTCCTCCTCCGGTGGCGGCGGCGCGGGCTTAAGCTCCAGCTCCTGCGTCTCCACCTCGCCCCAAGCAAACTCCTGCGCCACCGGCGGCGGCGGCAGCGGCACAAACGGCGCGTTCTTGACGCCCCAGCCCACATACACGCAAGTCCAGTCGTTGCCACGGCCGCCGCACACTGCGCCCGGCCACACCAGGCTACGCAGCCCGCCCGCCTGCGTCTTCACGGCCTCGCTGGCGCTGCTGTAGACGGGCGTCCAGGCCGCCTGCTCGCCGGGCAGCTGCGCGTCCTCCTCCAGCGCCGCCAGCAGGTCCGGCCCCTCCTCCAGCTCATCCTCATTGTAGAACTCGTCTTCGTCCGCGTCCTCGGGCAGCTCGCGCTTGTGCACCTCGCAGCGGCCCTGGCTCTTCAGGTGCGGCCGGCTGGAAGGGGAAAGGGGCGGAGGGAGGCAGGGAAGAGGCAGGGAGAGAGGCAGGGAGAGCGGCAAGGGTGAAAAGGATGTCGGCAACGGGCGGCAAGGCCCAGTGGCAGCACGAACAGAGCAATGCGTTAACAATGGGTTCATCCGTCTGCCACCATCAATCCATCCTTGCCCCACGAAGGCAACTCACACGTGCACCCAGGCTGAAGGCGCGGCCATCTCGCGGCCTGCGGGCGGCTCCCAGTCCTCCGCGCGCTCCAGCTCGCCGGTCTCGTCGTTTAGCGAGAAAAGGTCAGAGGGCGCAACCACGGTGGCGGCTCCAATGCGCGCGATGAGGGCGCGCAGGTAGTTGGCCTCGTTGCCGGGGAAGGCGGGGTAGGTGGACACGTGGCTGGTCAGGCGGCCGGTGAGCAGCTTCTTGATGCGGCGGCTGGCCTTGACCTGCGCCGGCGTGACGTCGGGCAGGCGCGTGAGCGGGCCGCCCAGGATGCCGCACACCAGGTAGGTGAACTTGTTGGCGCCCGTGCCGGGCTCCTCGGCCGGCACCTCGGGCGCGGAAGACGAGGCGGCGGCGGCTGCACGGGCGGGAACAGAGACGTCTTAGAGATCGCAAGGGAGAGAACGAACAAAACCAAGACCGTGCATGCGACGCGATAAACGACGCCGCGTCCGAATACCTTTACAGAGGTGTGCCTGTGTGTGTACATGTGGATGTGCGTGTGCGTGCGCGTGTGTGTATGTGTGTGTGTGTTTGTGTGAGCGCGCTCGCGCGGATAGGACATGGCTCCTTCCATGTCCGCTTCAACACGTCTTCTTATGAAGGACAGCCCGGCAGCCCCCAGCACCCCCCCCCCCCAACTCGTCGCAAGCCCCTCACCTTCCCCTTGCGCTTGCTCCGGCGCGGGCGCCGCCGGCGTCGCCTCCTTGGCCGCCTCAGGCTTCTTGAAGGCCACCTCGAACACATAGTAGTCCGAGTACAGGCCCAGGAACTTGCCGAAGAAGCGCACCGACTTGACGGCCAGCTTGGGGTCCTCGCCGATGCGCTTGGCGGCCAGCGCGATGTTGATGCCCTGCTCGCGGCCCAGGCCCACGCCCAGGCAGTCCAGCACCGCCGCCGCGCCCAGCATGTTCTCGGCCTCGAACTGGAAGGTGGAAGGGTGTGACAGCGTTTGTGGCCGTGACGGGCATAAGATAAGCAACAGGTTGCGGTGCCGAACATACCACGACGCTCGAGTGCACTGAGTATTCCATCCAGTATGGCAATTGCCCGCCAACTTGACCTGCTGTTCACAGCGCCTACCTCATTGGGCGGGTCCGCCGGCACCGGCTCTCCCGTGACGGGGTTGATGGGGAGCTCTGGGTCCCTGAGCAGTGCAGAGGCGGACATCCCACACAGAGAAACGACAATAAGGTGGCCAGCATGCAGCGAACACGCCTTTCAAACGTAAAGCAGCTGGTCTCTAGACACCAGCAACTTTTCTTTGCCCCTCTCCCTGCACGCATAACGCATCCACTTGTATGAGAGCGATACCTACCCGAAGATGCTGACGGCCGCTTGTGTTTGCGTGGCATCCGGAGCAACCTGTAAGACGTGCCGTGTGAATCCCGGGCAGTCAGCCCAATGTGCACGCGGTTGGCGCTTCGGATACCACCTGCCCTCATCCGTAAGCAGCAACCCTCAGCGTTGTAGCCATGAAACCCGCCGCCCACGCAGGGGGGCTTACGCAACCCAAGCAGAGCCCGCGAGAGGCCCTATCGCTACCCCGCCGCACCGGGATCGGCACCAGCGGGGAGGACTCCTTGGGGTCGAAGGTGGACTTCTTCACAAGCAGCGAGGTTTCCAGCAGGTCCAGCGCATTCTTCGGCTGGTCCTCCAGTACCTGCATCCCGTGTTTGCCGTAAGTGATTCCTACTGAAGTTTGAACAGCAACCCGATGTATGCCCCAAAGCCAGCCAGCCCTACACGATGAGACGCGACCCCGCGCGACATGGACTTGCCCCCGACTTTGATATGCATCGCAACATTCCTCGCACCTTGCTGACTAGCTTAACTAGATGGTCATACATAGACGTGCCATCCTGAGGCGAGTGCACTTGCAAATAGGCCAGCGCCTGGGCGACGCTGTCCACTGCCGCCATCGCGGCAAGACTTATAATGAGTAGCTTATAAAGTTGGAGTAGCTTATTAGAGCTCAAAAAAGTCGGTTCTTGTGAAAGTATCAATAAGTGAACGGGGGCAGCAATGTGAGTGGGTTATATATATTCTCAGTGTGCTCCTTTTGTCAGTATAAAAGACAGCGCAGAGCGGGACAGCGTTGCGAGCAACTTCGAAGAATGCGAGTACGGCAGGCGACAAGGCGCCCTTGCACGCGCTGCTCCGCAGCTTGGGACCATGTGAGCATACTAATTGCAATTTCACTGGAAGGCGAGAGAATGGCGCCCTGCAACAGAGCGGTCAACAAGTCGGTGTGTGCGCACATCATCCCACGCGTGGCGTGCCGACAAACGAGTCGCAAGCAAGCTATGGCAGGCCGCCCGGGCAAGGGGCGATGCGCACACTCGATTTTATGGCTAAATTATCACAAAAATAACAGTTTAAAGTGCGGTGTGGAGAGGTTGGCAATTCCGCGTGTGCACACACATCACCTCCCCTGACACACATCCTTGGTTACGGACATGCGCTAAATTGCGAATGCGAAATGCGAAACCGACTGGAAGCTGATGTCGTTTCTAGCAAGCAGCACGAGAGGAGGGTGAGCGGTAAGGAGGAGTGCGCGGCCACATTACCTCAGAGGGACGGTAACAGCTGACAAAAGCCGGCCCGACACGCCAGTGGGTTGTAAGCTAGGAGGGATGACACGGGGCCCGATTCGCGGTCGGTTGCCCAAGGTGTCGTGGCACGAAGCGGTTTAAAACGATGAGGCAACTTGCCGATTACGTCTGCCCAATTTTGATTGAAGGGGAAACGGGGGTGCGCCAATGGCGCATGGCGTGGCCGCGATAGGTTGCCTCGGGAAGCCCGCTTGCCGCACATGCAGAAGGAGTGGGCGTGCCATGGTGGCTTCTCTGATCTCCCCGGCAGAATCCTAGCTTGCTCGGGCATCTTATGTAAGCTGGCGTTCTGCCAATCCAACTTGAGGTTCGGTCAATCCTACCGGCGGTTCGGTCAATCCTAACCTGCCACCCCACCAATCCCAACCCGTCAACCCTTCAATCCCAACCCGCGACCCGACCAATCCTACCGGTAGTTACGTCAACCCTACCGGCCAACTCGTCAATCCAGGTTTGATCGAATACTGTCAATCCGTGCCACGACCATGTGGGCAACCGATGGCCCGTGTCATCCCTCTGGTAAGCTGTACGGTACTGGGCTGGGCGCGCCTTTCACGGGCCTGCTTGTCAAATGCAAGTGCGCAGGGCGAGGTTTCGTTGTGTGCCAAGCACTTCTGCGCTTGCCGCGCAAAGGGACTACTGAAGGCGAACGCTGTGAGGATAAGGGCTTTGGTGCTATTACCAAGCCTTTTACATATGCCTCAAGCAGGAGGAGCCTTGCACACTGGTAGCTTCGCGATGCAAACGGTAGGCCTCACATTATCCCCCGACAGCGTGCCCAGACAGCCATCTGAACATAGCGCGGCCCGTGGCTTTGAGCATATAGAGTTGCATGGGTGACGCGGCTTTATTTGACTCTGTGCTAACCGTCGTTCTGCTGCCTGCCAGGTGTCGGCTTGACCATAGCTCCTTCCAGCACGCGCATATTAGAGCATTTGGGTTATCACGCTATAGCTCTCCTTGCGTAGTATTTCCTTCTTCGGCTTACAAAATCCATCACACAGGGTACGTTTGGAGTATGGCTGGGTGGCGTAGATGGGTGACACATACATTAGCGTTTTCGGCGCAAGGTGACTTGCATCATGGGGATGCAAGGGGGGAGGTCGTGCTTGGCTTGTCGTGACACTTGTTCAATGGAGCTCTTATACTTCCATGCCCTTTATTACCGATTGAATGATTGGAAGCAATCTTCAGGACTAAAACAACCACACGAAGTCCCTGGATGTGCAGGACACATTGGTGCCCTCGCGCATGTCGTGGACGGCTCTGTTATGCATACGCCATCATAAGCACCAAGTTTGTTCCCATAGCTTGCTGTGCCTCTAGAAGCACATGGCTCAGGCGGATACAGTCACACACACAAACTTGATCGGCATGGCGTCATAACTCGCCCGCTTGCCGTACACATCCACATTTGCACTCGGACTGACTGTCCCCCCCGGGACGAACCACCGGCCCCGGGCATTGTTGAACGCGCCGTCACCGGGGCCGGCGGGCAGGCGGTACAGCAGGTTCCAGCCCTGCGGCATGGAGCAGTCGGAGGAGGTGGCGCTGCCCCACAACGCCACACTCATGCCGTATGCGGAGCCGCCTGCCGAGCAGCCGCCGGCGCCACCCACAGAGAACACATCCTCGCACCGCGCCTCAAAGTCACCCTTGCCCCGCACCGTGCCAAAGTTCATAACCGCCCAGTTGCCTGTCCCGCCGCTCTCGCCACCGTCTCCTATGCGGATGGAGCGCGAGGTGAAGAGGTACGGGCCGGACCATTGCAGCAGCGTCGCGCTGTAGTGGCAGTCCCGCCAGCGCGCGCTGCCGTCGTTACCGGTGGTACGCGACGTGACCGGCACCTTTTGCTGCATGAAGGCCAGCAGCGTGGTGGGCTCACCGCCCAGGGCGAACACACCACGTGCCACCACGGCGCGGAAGAGCACCTCCAGGGCGCTGGCGGTCTGCATGCAGCAGGCATGATGAGCAACAGGTTGATACTAGATTGCGTGTGCGCACGAGCGCGTTAACATGAGGGAATTAAATCATTTAATGCTAATTTGCATGCGCCGGCAAGCTATCGGAGCTTACCTGTGTAACGGTGAACTCCAGGTTATCAGTCCTGGCCTGGAGTGCCGCAACCTTGTCTACAAGGAGCTCGACCTGGGGTGGGCGGGGTAGGGGCGCGTGAGGAAGTTCAGGCTGATCAGTTTCAGGTTTCAGTAGTCGCATGTCTGGTTGGTTGCCTTCGGCCTATCCTTGACACGCACCATGGGATAGAGGCCTGAGCACTTTGGAGGGAGGAAGTAAGTGCAAGACGGCTTGGGAGGAGAAGGAGGGACGGGCGGTTTCGGCGACGGCGGAGGAGATGGAGGAGGTGAGGGCTTTGGGGGCGAGGGCGGAAGGGGATAGCCGTTGAAAAGGAAGGAGACGTAGCTGAGAGGTACGCCGCCGGGGATCAGGACGTCCACGTACATGTAGCTGCGAGTGGAGATGAGGAAGCTGCCGCCCGTGTTGACCTGGTCGCGTGGGATGTTGCAGGTCATGAGGTACAAGGTGCCCGCCGTTAGGCTGGCGGAGCGACCCAGGCTCTCAAACTTGACGGGCGTGCCGGTCGCGGTCGTGTAGATGCACTGCGGCGTGGCGCCCTGAGGGCTCGGGACGTAAATGGTGCCTCCCAGCTCGGCCGATGAATCGCCCTCGCTCTTGGTGAACACGAAACTGAACTGCACTGGGAGCGCGCCCAGGCGAGTCAGGCGGATGAAGGCCAGGCCCTTGCTGGCCAGGTCCACGCAGGCGTCGTAGTAGCCCATGACCTGGCTGCCTATGACAGATGACTTGAGGACGTCACCAGGCCCCACATCGTTTTGCTGTGTCGTGGCTTTCATGTTTGAGCACACGGCCGCGTGGTAGTCCCGGACAATCTGCGTTATGCAAAGGTAGGCGGGCGCGTCCGTGCCTGTTAGTTTCTCTGCTGCGGGCATTGCGCACTTACGTACGTGAATATGGGGGCTGTGGGGGCCCTGTACATGTGTTTCACTTGTCAACTGCACGACCTACCCTATATGCCAAGGATGTGAAGAAAGACGGGCTGCTGATAGTGCTGGAGTTGCTAGTGGGGGACCACCGCCCGAACAGGACGGAGGCGGCCAGGTTGAAGGCGGATTGGTGGGAGGGCCTGAGCACCAGCTGGTACAGGGAGTCCCCATCGTCGACTTGAGGGTTGGCGGGCAGCGAGCACAGCGTCGTCAGGAAGCTTGTGAACTCAGCGTACGGCACGCTTCTGTTGTAGAAAGATGTGCGGAACACGGCGCCCAGGAGGATGCTGTTGCACCCATCTGCAAGGTAGTCGGCGTTCAACCCGGGGCCGGACTCGATGCTGCTGGCCTGTGCTGCACGTCGCACGGCCACCCTGGGTAGGGCACCGCCGTTTCCTGATGCCAATGCAGCTTGGCATGCAGCCAAAGCCACGAACACAAGCGCCAACATGTCACGTTCGCGCCGCAAACCGCGCGGCCTGTGAGGCCAGCCTGATGTTGGCAAGATGCGGGATTCTGCGGCCGCGGTCGCTACCACCTTGCGTCTTCTCTACCACGTCACGATATTGATAGCTATAGAGCTTGCGCTGCGTAGCAACCTCAGGGCGGCCGAGGTCTGGACCGAGGTGCAGAAGTCACTACTAAGTCTTTAACAGTCCATCTACCGGCTAGACGTTGAACCAAGCGCAGCAAGTGGCGGTCCGTGCTATATAATAGTGTTCGCGCTTGCTTGCGGGTCGTATCGGCTCGCTTGCAAATAGCGGGTACGACAACGCAAGGGCGGGCGGGCTAACCTAAGCGGTGGGCTGAGCCCCAAACAAGCGCCGCACATAGTGTCATGGTCAAAATGTGTAGCACAGTCGCCTAATTCATTTCATGTACGCTGCAGCTAGCAGGGGCGCGTCTGTTCTCATGCGAGACCGTTGGCATTCGGTTGTTTTGCGAGCGAGGTCAGAGCGACCAGCGATTAGCGATGCAAGCGCTGAATTTGTTCACATTCAATAGGGCTTTCGCCTTGCATCTTGCAATCGACGCAAAGCGTGACAAGTAAGCAAGAGTAACACTTTCAGTATTTCAGGAACCTCCGGGCGTGTCTGCTGCAGCGCTTTGCCCGAACCCAAACGCAGTAATGTATATCACATTTAAATTATGCAGATGCACAGCTCGGGCTGCTCAAAATGGCACAACCGCCGAAGAAAGCTCGCGCGCCCGCTGCGCGCCCGCCAGGATGCTGCCTTGTTTCAAGCTCAGAGCATCGCAGCGCGGGACCAGCGTGGCACACCACCTTGCTACTATTTGCAATTGCTTTGATAGGCAGTGCCCAGGTGTGACAGAGCACAAGTAAACGGAGGGAAACTAAGGCATGCAGCGAGGCACCCACCTGTCAAGGCGTGCAGCATTTCCTCAGCGGCGCGGGCGGCGCGGGCGCCCCGCAGCGGTCGGGTTACGGCGCCGGACCAAGCTGCGTCCGTGCGGGAGCTGGCCAGGGGGTTGGGGTGGGCCCAGGCCGGCGGCCCGCCCCTCCTGGTGCTGGAGTATACGGTGAAAGCTGGTACACTCATGCAACTCGCGGCGCCCCTGGCGCAGCTACGTGCCAAACATCGTACGTATGTGGCTGCTGCTTTCGACCCCGATGTGACTGACTCTGACTGTGTGCTGGCTGCGGGTGCGTTTGCTGCTGTGCTGTTACGGTTGTGGAACCTTAAGTGGGAGAATCGGCACAAAGAGGCCTTGTGGCGTGTCGCTGCCGATGCGTGTTGGGCGTTCCCCATGCGGGCCCGCGAACATGCCGGCGGTGTCGTCCACGTGTGCCAGGCATGTGGCGCGGATATGACGTTTGGGGATCGGCGGCATTATTACTGGGACTGTGTGGTCGCCCGTGGCCTGCGTGAGTCCATGGGTATGGCGATGGGGGCGCTTCCCGAAGACTCGCTAGGCGTGTTTACTCGGGCTGCCTTGTGGCTGGTGCGGCCGCCGCCGGGTCTGGCGCCGCCGGTCTGGGATGTGGTGTGTCTGGCTGCGTTGTCTGCTATGGACATGGGGCGGCAGCGGGTTGTGATGGCCGGCCAAGGGTTGCCTGCTGAGGCCCCGCTCCCTTCTCGCCGTGTTTTAGCTATTGGACTGGAGGTGGTGGCTGATTTCTGGGGACGGTTGCAGGCGTTTGCTAGCTTGGGCGTGCGCCCTAGTGGCTGGGATGCTGTCCCCTCCGGGCACGTGTTCCTGTCGCGGGGGGCTGGCGACCGCATTGACGTGGTGTTGCCGTATGACGCTGCTTCTCCGCCCCCTTCTCCTTGAGGGGCGTGCGGCGTGCAGCTGGCCTCGGGCCTACTGTGCTGGCTTGACGGTGTGCTGCCTTGACGTTTTCGACTTGGTCTTCGCGTAGCGGTGCCTTATGAGCCGCGTGTCTTGTGATGCTGTGTCTGGTGTGGCTCTGGCGGGCGTTTAGCTTAGCTTCGACACGCCTACGCAGCTGTGAGTCGGGTGGGCAGCCAAGCAGGGTGGCGGTTGGCCACCTGTGCCCGAGGCAGTGTTCACACTGTCCCCTTCTTGTAACCAGCACTCGTTTCCTCGCGAGCCTAAAGTTTGGATTGTGTATAGTTACATGGAAGTACGCATTGAAGAACGACTTACGCCTCCACGTCGCTCCCCTGCCTGTTGTTTTGCCCCGTCCCTCAGGTTGCATTGGTTACAGGAGGGACCTGCTGACGCAGTTCGCGAGCCAGCGAAAGCGTACTGGAACTAGTACGAACACCCTGCTCTAGACCTCAGGGGCGTGCCACCTGCAACGCCGACAGCCTACTCTGGGCCTTGGGCTAGTAGGCCTTGCTCCCATGGGAGCTCCACCACTTCACTCATCCAAATCCTCCTCAAATGTAATATACGCTGGTTTGTTCAGTCTCATGCTGCCATCCTCCCTTCTTTCAATCCATGGGTGACCTGGTGGGGTTTTATCCCACCCCCTTGGCTTGATGCCCAGGCTCACGTACGACTGCAATCTTGCCCAAAAGTCTGCTATCACTTGTGTTTTAACTCTAGCCAGTGTCGCCCCGTTCCCTACGTATCCTTGCTCATTCCTAGACGCAAAAAGCAGTCTCCTTCCGTAGTCCATGGCCGAAATCGCCGCCAAGCATACGACATCCCAAATTGCCTGTTTCCCTCAGGCCCAAGCCGGGGACGGCAGCAGCTGCACGTACCCTGTGTGCGCCGACGGCAGGGACTATAGGTGCTATGCAGATGCACTGAGTGACGGCTTCTGCCCTTCACATGTCTTAGGTGAGTCTTTTGACGTCTAGGCACATACACCAGCGAGCCAGGCGCGTGCCTGCGAACGCAGTCGGCATTGACAGCGCGCCAGGGGGAGGACGTAACAACGATGGCAGTTCACCCCATGTCTGTTTACAAATATGAAGCCAACTTTTGCGAGAAATGCGGTCTGTGTGTCCTGGCCACGACATGATGTCCCTGGGATGTCCCTGGGATGCGCGAGCACACCGACACACGAGAACGGAATTGACGGTCAAAGCAGGCGCGGGCACGCGCCTAACAATATCTGCTTATGTACGCTGTCAATGATGGCAAAAAGTAGCATGGAATGCGGTCGGGGCATGTTGCAGGTTTGGTTATGGGAGTCCCAAAGTCCCGAAGTCCCGGCTTGAGTCCCGGGATGCTTTTGTTCACGGTCGGTTGGCCGGCCCGAGGGGTTCCTAGGCTGGGGTCTGGGGCTTTGTTCCTTACCCCCACCCGACCGAGCACTCATTGTGCATTCTTGTTGGGTGTGTCACCTGCAGACGGGAGCTGCGCGGCAGCAGCTCTTGCTGAGGGTGGTGGTGCCACACGCCTCCGCCTGGCGTGCAGCCTGCGCTTTGACCGCGCGGTGGTGCTGGGGGAGGCTGCGGACAACTGCCACCGGGCGGTCCTCAATTTCACAGCGGGGCTCAGGCCGGTGCCACAGCGAGGCTGTCCCTTCTACCAGCTAGACCCAGGGTCAGACCTGACACAGCCTGCGACCTTGGAGGTCAGCAGCAGCACGTCATGTGGCGGTGCCAGCCAGGGGAGAGCTGGTGCCAGCAGTAGCCTGGTGCTGCTGCAGCTGTCCGCCCCGGGCACGTACTGGGGCAATGACAACATCGTGCGCGTGCCAGAGGTGGAGCCGGCGGCGGCGGGGAGCGCAGCCGCCGCCGCCTTCCCGGCGCTACCCACCGCCACTGCAGGACGGGTGCTGACGTCTGCCGGCGTTGCCATGCGAGCGGTGATGCCTCCAGTGAACAAGGGCATGCAGTTGAGCGTGTTCAGGAGGGTGAGTGCCGAGCTGCCCAACTCATGGGATTATGGTACGGTACGCATGGACGTATCATATCTATCATTTGTGCTGGCCTACTGACACCGTCACCCGCCGCCGCCCACAGGTAGGCGGCTATGCAGTCGTCACAGACGACTCAACGTTGCAGATGTTGGGAAGTGAGATTGAATGCACTTTGATGCTCGCTACAGAGGAGGAGGGTGTTGCTGAATCTGGACCTAGGTATAGCTTGCCGCCACGGGCACCTCGCACGCCGCCACCGCCCGGCCGCCCTCGCGCCCCAAACAAGCCACCCTCAGCGCCGCCACTTCCTCCGGCGCCGAAGCCGCCCGCCCCACGGCCGCCTCGGCCACCGCCGCCGCAGGCTCCTCCGCCCAGTGCAGATTATTACTCAGTCCGCACCCGTGGCCTGGCCTTCCAGGGGTCAGGAGGCATGCGCATTTCTTACGGTAGGTGAGACGGGCCCTGAAATAGATTGATCCTGAATGAACGTGTCTCGCGCACCTAATAATAACTCTAACCCCAGACTCTCTCCGCGACATGGGAACACAGATATTGAGCTTTCAGCGTCACTGGATACCGTCGGGGCAGATGCCAGAGGCCGGGCACTGCGGAGATTTAAGAGCGCAGAGGTAAGTGCGCGGGCCACGCGGGTGGCAGATTACAGACTGCTGACGCAGACTTTGTCACGGCACATGCTTCTGCAGGGCTTGGTGACGGTGACGAGCAGCGCACACACGTTGTATGGAGACAGCTGGACGGAGAGGATTGCACTACAGGAGATAGGTGCGCGCGGTCGGTGCCCCCAGCAGCCCTGCCACAGCTGTGACGTCACTTATACACGCACCGAGTCCGATTCGTGGGGATAGGGGCTCTCGTGATAACACTCCGCCCTACGCCCCTCAAGGTTGCAATGAGCAACTACGGTACCCACACCCCACCCGCCCTCAATCCCGCCAGGCTCCTTCTGGGGCAACGACAACCTGCTCATCAGCCTGCAGCCTGCTGCATGGGGTGCTGGGGCGGGCGCGGCACAGCCCGGACCACCGCTACCACCGCAGCCCGTGTTCACACGATCCGGGACCGCGTTCATAGGTGAGGTCGCATGGTGGGTGCAAGTAATGTTCGAGTCAGCCAGCAGCAATGGGGAGGAGCCGGGCCAGTTAGTGCACTGCGCAGCACGGGTGTGTGCAATAATGACCAGGCCCAACACAATGCAGACCCTGCCCCTCGCCATACCCTACCGATACATTTCCCTGGGCAGGTTCAGATACCGGTGCAGCCTACGTCGTGTACTCTGTGGACTGCAGCAGCAGCAGCAGCAGCAGCAGCCGCAGCAGCAGCTCCAACTCCTCATCCCACGCATGCTGGGAGACGCGAACAGACTTCTGGTGAGCACCTGGCAGCTGCCTAGTGCCTACTACGGTAGCTACCAAGCCAATGGTGCCGATCGCCCTGACATTTAGCACATCTGCTGTAGCCTAGTTATGCCTTGTTCACGCCTTGTCAGTAACGCTCCATCATACCTGGAATTACACACCTGCCTTACCTACAGGTTTGAGAGCATCCCGACCGCGGCGGCCACCCCCCCAAACAGTTACCTTTCAGCCCCCATGTTTGTGTGCGAATCCAATGTGGATGCCGCGTGCCTTAAGCGGTTACCTCCTCTGCCACCTTCCCCACCCTCTCCCCCATCGCCGGGGCCCTCCCCTCCGCCACCGCCTTCGCCTCCTCTGCCACCCATGCCGAGCCCTCCGCCTTCTCCATCCCCGCCACCACGTCCTCCCTTACCTCCCTCTCCGTCACCACCACCCTCTCCCTCACCACCACTACCGCCATCCCCGCCAAGCCCAGCACCTTGGCCGCCGCCGCCGTCACCTCCTCCCGCGCCTCCTCCTCCTCCTCCCCCCAGGCCTTCTCCCCCTCCTCCTCCGCCGCCCCCAGCCGCGCCAGGTCGGTTGCTGCCATTCGGCCCGCTGTGCACGCTAGTACACGTTATGAAGTCACAACGAACCATAGGAGCTGCAGGTCATAGTGGCGGCGGCACTGCTGCAACTGATGGATTTGCGTCTAAAACCTGTTTGCGGCGAGATGATAACCTCCCTGCTTTAAATCAGAGACCCACCGGGATTTTCAGACCTCTAAGACAGATAAACGAAACTGAGTGCACAACTGCTCATTCCATGATCTCTTGCACCCCACAGCGCCCGATGGCTTCGTCCTGGCCGGCACCCGGGCCGACCGGGCCTACTGGGTGAGCGGGGTCTGGCCGGGCTGGGGTGCGCCAAGGGCAGGGCACCCAAGACATCCAAGCGATGGTAATGCACGTTTTCCTCATCCCTGAGTTTCCGGCGCCGCTTACCCCACCCACACGACATTCCGTAACCCCTCCCCTCCCATCCCCTTCCCCCGCCCCGGCTACCGCCCCCGCCCGCGCCGCCCCGCCCTGCCAGGCCTACACCCGCGACCTGACCACTCATGTGCAGTGCAGCACCCAGTGCACCCAGCCGCTGCGGCGCGGCGGGCTGGCCTGGTCCGCCGGGCTGCCGTCGGTGCGCGACGCGGACGAGCACGACACGCTCATCTCGCTCTTCAACGGCGTGCGCACCAAGCACTTCTCCGGCAGCACCAGTAGCTTCCCCGTGCTTTTGCTGCTGGGCGGCTATGACGACGTGACGGAGGGTGCGTGTTGGGGGCGGCGGGGATGGGGCCCGGGCCACGGGCCCGGGTGGGGGGTAGCCATCCATGGATGGTGTTAAATTTATAATGAGGTGCCGATGTACAGAGTTACAGCGGGTACACGTAGCACTGTTCAACCCGTTGGGGGAGGGGGTAGCCACTTCCATGGGATGGTATGGTAAA
The DNA here is from genome assembly GCA_016834595.1 of Chlamydomonas schloesseri. Classification (NCBI taxonomy): domain Eukaryota; kingdom Viridiplantae; phylum Chlorophyta; class Chlorophyceae; order Chlamydomonadales; family Chlamydomonadaceae; genus Chlamydomonas; species Chlamydomonas schloesseri. The sequence goes on along the minus strand of JAEHOD010000028.1, from coordinate 138,335 downwards.
TGGGGGGGGATCGGCTGGCCTAAGGCCGCCCATCTCCCATCCATGTGACGCTCACTGGCCCTCGCGAGCCTGTCGCAGCCGTGCATGTCCGTACCCCTGTGTATAGATAGCACAGGGGCCCCGTGTGTTAGATACCACAAGGGAGAGAACAAAGGAAAGACTTGTGCGTGCGAAGGGACAGGAACGCCAAGCACGGAATGCGGCCCCTTTCGTGTGTGTGCGTGTCTCTCACACAGGCCCTCCAATCCTCCATCCCGCACACAGGCAGCTGGTACTGGGCCGACGGCACGCCGGTCACCTACGGCCTGTTCACGCCCAACAGCTTCTCGCCCTGGGATGTGGGCGAGCCCAACGACGCCGAGGGCGAGGACAACCTGGTGCGTGTGCGTGTGCGTGTGCGTGCGGTGTGAGTGTGTCATTGTACCAGGCGTGTGCAGTTGCTCGTGTGCCGACGTGTGCGGACGTGTTGCTTCCGCCCCTTGGCCTGGTGACAGGGTGGGGATCACTCGGTTCTTCATTGGGTTCCCGCCTTCTCGCTCTTGCAGCCGCTACCCCTTTCTATTGACTTCCTGCATGCCATCTCCGTTTTCTTTCTGCCCCATTCCCACCACGGCACCACTACCACCCCAGGCGTTTCGCTTCTAGCTTCTGGAATAAACTACCCACCCTCCCTCACCCCAACCCCCGTGCTCAGGCCATGTACGGCGAAGGCGCCTGGACTGACATCGGCGCCACACAGCGCGGCCTGTGCATGTGCTGGACGCCGGCGACGGCCGCGGAGGGCGCTGTCCCGGTGGTGCCCCAACCCGACGAGCGGCTGGGCGTGCTGGCCATGCAGCAGCCCGTGCCGAGCCAGCTATTTAGCCCCATCGCCAACCCGGCCGACTGGGCCGTGACGGCGGTGTTTGGCGCCCGGCGCTACTTCGTGTCTGCACGCGGCATGTTGCTGGGCCGCTGCCAGGCCATGTGCTGGTCGGACTTCCCTAGCTCCACTGGTGGGGGTGCCAGCATCGTGAGCGTGCACAGCCAGGAGGAGAATGACGCGGTGGGGCAGCTGCTGCGGCGCAGCCGGCGGCAGCTGTTTGACGCCACCGGCACGCTGAGCGCGGTGCCGTGGCTGCTCATCCTGGGCGGCACCGACAGCGAGGAGAAGGGTGAGCAGGACTGCAGGGTGGAGTCACTCAGGGAGGGCGGGTGGGGTGGGACTCCGAGGCTGCGAGGCTTACAAGCCCCCCTCCCCCCGGGTGGCGGCTGCAAGGTGGGTTCTGAACATGAGCAGCACCCTAGTAACGTGTGATGGTGGGAGTGTGTCAGTACGGGCGTACCTCAAGGGGGGGCTAAGCACCTCGTGTGGCAACCCTAGATTGTGGGGATTTTGGGGTTGCGTTGGTTTCCTGCGCCGCCATTGCACTGCCAGCGCGGTGCCTCCCCAACACATTTCAGATGACACACCGGCGGCCGCCCACAGGCACGTGGAGCTGGATGGACGGCACACCCTTCGACTTCGGCACGCCGCCGGGCGTCACACCGCCCTGGCACAACAGCGACAAGACCGACAGCCGCACGCAGCCCGACAAAGGCTCGGTCGGCCCGGACAAGGACTGCCTCAACATGTGGCCCACCGCCACCTGGGACGACATTGGCTGCAGCGGGGTGGAGGGCATGTGCATGTGCTACACGGGTACGTGATGAGCGAGGCGCGCTCGCATGGATGTGGAACTGCGGATGCGTGCGTGCATGTGTGCACATGTGAGAGAGAAACCAACAAAATATTGTGCATGCATGCACGTGTTTGCGTCTACATGACTTGAGTCGGGTGTATGGGGGGCAGTCAGGGACAGTGCGAGCGAGCATCCGGGAAGGGGAGGGGGGAAATGGAACGCCGGAGACCAGCGGGTGTCGGGCTGAGGTCGCATGTGATACACGTCCGCAACACGGCGGCGCACTAGGCAGGCAGCTAGAAACATTGCGTCTGAGGACATCCGCGTGGTAATCCTGTCACGCTTTCCCATGTGTCGATACACTGGGTACATCAGCACATGGGAAAACGTGACACCATCCACAGGAGTCCCGGACGACTGCGCTACACGACACAGGGAAGACTGTGTGTAATTCTTAGAAGCCTCCCGCACAGCACCTAACAAAACAACTCGCAAGTGGCCGCTTGAAGAATGGAAACTGGGTCCGCGCACTATTTGAGCCATGTGCTTGTCAGCCTGCAGTCGACTTGCATTCTTGTTTCGTACATCCAGACACACAGTCATATGATGTACCGCACATCCAGGCATACGGGGATAGCGTCTGCACTGTCTAAGCCGCTGCGTGTGCAAACAGCAACCTACCTCATTGACGTGACGTCGCAAAGCAAGAAGACGCGGTCGCATGCAAGTGCTGCACATGTTGGTGGACTGCGGGTGTGTGCGTGTACGCAGTGCGCGTGAGGCGTGCGGTGGGGACGCAGGAGCGGCCGGCGCGACACCACGGTAGCCACTCACTCGGCCGCCCATGCAGTCCAAGTCCTCCAACACACCCGACCGCCCTGAAATACCTCGAGCTCCAAAGCAATATATACACATAGTGTTTACTACGTGCTACACATAAGCAATACCTTTGTTCCCTGTCTCGTATCCCTTTAAAGTCTAAACACATGCCGGTTATGTCCGCCCTGACCTCCACCTCTGGCTCCCTCGCCCCCACTTCGCCGCCTCAGCCCCCCCCCATTGACCGCTGCTCCGCCGCCCCCCGTGTAGCGCCACCGCGGCCTCCTTCAGTGCCCCCACCGGTCTCAATCTATCGGGCACGATGCAGACTCCCACTTCCCTCTTGGCCTCCCCCACAAACCCCGCCCGCTCTCAAGCCACCTTGCGCGCATCCCCTCCGCCTTCCTTTGCTTCTCCCTCTCCTGGCCTCCTGGTCAGTAGCGGTTGTAAGCCCCCACGTAGGCGCCATGCACCTGCTGCCGACTGGTATGCCTCCGCCAGAAGAGGACATAGCCCCGCTCATCCAAAGAAAAGGACCGGCTGCTTGCATGCCACGGTACACGTTGCAGCGTTCGGTGTCAACCTGCTTCCACACGCCCGTCCCGCAATCCACACGTCAGGGTCCCCACACACCCATGCACCCACCCACACAACTCGGTGTGGAGCGCCCGAAGCTGATCGAAACCCAACCTCGGGGGCCACCACCACCATTGACCGCCCGCGGCCCGCCCCATGTGGACCCACACTGAAGCCAACGCTGGGCCGCCCCTGGCATGGGTTGGGGCCTGCTTGCCTGTCCACCAGGAGCGGCAACGGCCGCAATCGCCGTGGTAGCACTTTGTGCGTGTGTTCCCGAGCGCTGTGCGCTTGGCAGCTCAGAAGCTGCGCACGTCATCGTGCTACTCCAGGCGCGGGCGGCTGGGGGGGGGGGTCAGTCGCCAGGTGCCAACCCTAGTCAACCGGCCCGCGCGTGACGCACGTCACGGCAGCGCCGTGCTTACGCGCGTGCGCCGGCTGGGCACACTCCTTAAACCGCAATATGCAAGCCGGTCATGCGAGCCGTGATGAAATGGCGTTGATGCTCGGTGGCTCGCACGGAAGACACTTGAAGCAGCGCGGCCTGCCAGCACATGCGACATGTCGAACGCCGAGGAGGCGTGAGGCCAGGCTGCGTCCAGCTCCATCAACACTTCCGTTCAACAGAAAATGCATGACAAACTAATATTCCATTCTCAGTTGACGCAGCGCGCTTCAGGAGAGACAGAGCGACCGGTCGCGGCGAGCTCGCGCTTTGCCGACTGGTCAAGTCGCGCGACGTCGCAAAGCAAGAAGACGCGGTCGCATGCAAGTGCTGCACATGTTGGTGGACTGCGGGTGTGTGCGTGTACGCAGTGCGCGTGAGGCGTGCGGTGGGGACGCAGGAGCGGCCGGCGCGACACCGCGGTAGCCACTCACTCGGCCGCCCATGCAGTCCAAGTCCTCCAACACACCCGACCGCCCTGAAATACCTCGAGCTCCAAAGCAATATATACACATAGTGTTTACTACGTGCTACATACATACACGTGTCACTTGCCAAGCAGTCCAGCTTGCAAGCCGCTTGCTCTCCTACAAACTCTCCTAAAGATGCTGGCCTCCAAGCCCGTTGTTGGCGTCCGCGTGCGCAGCTCCACCGCTACCGCGGTGGCTCGCGCCAACATCCGCTCTCTGGCGGTCTCCTCGCGCGTGGCTCTGTCCGGCGGTGTTTGCCAGGTGCCCACCTCGGTCGTCGCGCCTGCGCCCAAGTCCACCCAGTCCACCAGTGAGTGATGCTGATCAGCACTTGGAGCGCGCCTTTAGCGTTGTCTGGCGTCTTGGCGCAGCGTCAGCCAATCACCTAGTCGGTCGGCTAACCTCAGGGACTCCACTGTCCTCTCCATCTACTCTGCAGACGCTCCTCGCCGCAAGCCTGTGACTATGATGGGCAACAAGGCCACCACTGGCCCCTTCGCGCCCTTGGTCATCGTCGTTCGCGGCGCCATGGGCGAGAAGCCGTTCAACAACTTCCGTGGCAAGGCCATCTCCTACCACTCGCAGAGTGAGTTGCAGCGTGGATCACGTATGCGTTGAGTGCCCTAGCTTCTGCCAGTGCGCGCCGGTCCAGTTCTAGAAGACTTGCCTCCGCCTACAACATTCGTCTGGATGTTGTGCAAGCGCGGGGCAAGACCGCAAGTCGCGCGTGGTCGCATTGAGCGCTCTAATCTCAATTGATTGATCCGCGTCGGGAGCGACCGAGTGTGAGGCTTATCCACTGACGACGTGTTCCTCCTCGCCTGCATGCCCTCCTACCCGCAGTTATCAAGGACTTCTGCAAGCTGCTGGGCGTTGACAACAAGCAGGTGCAGGGCGTTATCCGCCTGGCGAAGAAGAACGGCGAGAAGCTGGGCTTCCTGGCCTAAGCGCGCGGGCACCCCGTGCTGCAGCCTCCGACGAGCAGCCCCACACCCAGCACAGGGGACGGCATGCCAATCGTCGGCTGTTGACCTTGACCACATTGTTTAACTATTTTGATATTCAGTTGTGAGCGAATGACTGGTGGAGGTCTCGTGCGCATGGGGCCCGTGGTCCGGTGAGCCTAGGCTACCTGCGTGTGTGGGCCGGAGGGGGGCTGCAGCCTGCGTGGCCGCCCCCTGCTCGGATCATTGCGCTCGCAACGAAACACACACGCAGGAACTGCTTTGACCCTTAAGTTTTGTGACCGCGTATTTACCTACTGTCGGTTTCATTGATTGTCGAGTGTGAGCGCGCCTGATACGAGTGGACGCGTGTTGTGTGACCGTGAATTGTGTTATGATTCCGGAGAGACACCTAGCGCCCCTAAGCGGCGGCGACGGATCAGGCTAGATGTGAACATACCGGCGGACAGATTGGCCGCCTCTAGAGAAGAGAATCAGAGTCGACTTACCGTGACGCGGCCGTACCAAGTGCTGGGAGGGCACGCTAGATTCACGGTAGGTGAAAGAAGGCGTATGAGTGACGATGACGCGAATGCAGTGGAGCAGGAGATGCGCTGTGCGGATCAATGGGCGTCTTGAGGGACGCGACAGAAGGCATGGCTGTAACATGCACCCTATATTGCACCATTCTCGGATGGCATGGAGGTGTGAGGAGCGAGCCTGAAGCGCTGACACGACCCAGCAAGTGCGGAGACAGTGACGTACCCGAGAGGTCCCCTGCACAGCGCTCTCCAGGCCGCAGCGATTCCGCTCCGTGGCCCGCATGTCCCGCAAGGGGCTGCGCAATACCACGTACGGAGATGATGCTCGCGTCCAGCACGGTCGGTGGCAGAGGGTTGACCACCGTGAAGCCGGAGCTGGGGATGGTGACTAGGTCGTAGCCGTACAGCATGTATGGCGCCCAGTCGAAGATGTACTCGTCGAACCAGTCCATCTGGTGGTTGTACGCGGGGTCACCGACCGCCGCCCCACGGGTCTGGCTGGGGTGGTCGGTGTAGTACTCGGTGCCGGGGATGCCGAACACGGGGTGGCCGGCGGTGCAGGTGGCGTCGACGCCGCAGGCGCACAGGCCGCTGTCGGAGGAGGGCTTCAGAAACCCCTGCGCAACTCCTGAGCAATCCGGCACACAAGGCCTCATGACCTGACAAGACCCCTCGGCCGTCCGTGGCAATCAATGGCCAATCAGTGCCTGTCGTGGTAATGGGCATGCCCTCCGCATTTGCATGTCCATTGGCATGCCTCGTGCACCTGACCCTGTGCCTTGCGTGTGCCCTCCCGCTAGTCGCACTTCTGCATATGTTTCTGGGCTGAGCCCCCCCCCAGCGAAGCGTCTCAGGGGTGGAGCGAAGCCGCCCCACACCCACCAGATGACCTGGGCCCGCCAGGGCCAGGGGGTGGCGAACTTTTGTTCCTCCCCGCCCAAGGGCTACGCCTCCCAAACACCCCAAAAACATAGGATTGGGGGTGACAAGAGCCGTGTCGGCGTAGGTGGGCCATACTTTGCCATACCCTCTTAAGTGTCTATGATTTCGCCGGATTTGCGGGGAACTTCTACGCATATTTCTCAGGTAAGAGCACTGTCTGTAGCCTCCCGGCTTTCAAGGACACTCCCCGCCTCAGGGAAATGCAAGTGTAACTGCATGAACGGACGCTGCTGAAAGGTGCAGGCGCTCCTGCGCCCTGCCCTGTTCAGCACCACTTGAGGGGCCTAGCAGGTAGGAGCATGAGACATTGAGCAGGTGACATTGAGCAGGTGGTCTGCTCCTGCACACACTCTCACGCTCCGGCTCGTGTGTGCGCTTGTCCGAGTTACCCCGACCATACTAGACGCCAAGGACCGGCCGATACGCCCGCAAGGCCGCACGGGCCGTCTCAGCCCCGCCTCCACCCCAACACGTCGCCATCAGCCCAGCACAGCCGCCTCACGCACACCTGCAGCCCATGTTGCACCCACCCACCCACGCGCGCGCCCTAACCTGCCCACGCCCAGTGGTTCTTCTTCCCGACTTGTGCCCTTCAAACAAGTGTGTTCGCAATGAACCTTGTGCCGACATCTATCCCGCTGTTCAACCTGTTTCGAGCTGCGTGTGTGCGCACACGCACACACGTTCGCCCATCATCAGCACGAAGATAGGGCTTAACCAAACTGAGCGGCTAGCTCACCGACTGACACGCAGCCGCACCACACCTCAAGCAGACTTGCACCGTCTGCCTCCCTGCCTGGCCGCTGCCCCCGCGCGCAACATAAAACGCACGTCCGATTGCCTCTTTGTCCGTCCACACCACCACCACCACCACCTCCTCCTTGCGGTCAATGCGCTTCTCCCTCTTCCTTTCTCCGCCTGCCCTGCCCTTCTTCTACCAGCTCCTGCGCCCCTGCCTCTGCACCCATTTCCCGCCCCCTTTAATCCGCCTTCTTGGCCGCGCCGGCGGCGGCGGCGTGCTTGCCGCGGCCCTTAGAGCCGCCGCCGTGGATGGCGCGGCCCACGGCCTTGAGCACCTCGTCGATGACGATGACGGGCGCGGACCACAGCAGCACCAGCTGCCACTCGGGCCAGGACAGCGGCACGATGGCGAACACGTCGGCCAGGAAGGGCACGTACAGGATGAGGCAGTGCAGGCTGATGGACACCGCCACCGCCAGCAGCAGCCAGGGGTTGGCCCAGGGCGGCATGGTCAGCAGGCTGCCGTCCTCGGACAGCGCGTTGAGCGCGTTGAACATCTCGATGGCCACGATGACCGACAGCGACAGCGTGGAGGCCTTGGCCTTGCCGACCGTGAAGTAGTCGCAGGGGTGCGGGAACGACACCACGCCGCCGCCTGCGGGGGGGGGATGGGTGGGGGTAGTTCATTCCAGAACCCAAAAGCGAAACGACCAAGAGAAACCGAGGGAGGGGAGGGGATGGGAGTGGTGGCGAGGGGTGGTGGCGGTGGTGGGGAGGGGTGCAAGCGTTCAGGTGCAGAAAGGGTGGGGTAATTCAATTCAATCCGCTACTCGACGTGGGGGATGGCGGTGGACAGGGGTGGTGGCTCTACTTGGGAGAGGCAGGCCAGCGGGGCCAGAGGCGCGAAGGAGCTTGGCACCTCCTTGCCCCTTGGTCCCTACTGCATGGTCGCGCCTCTCACTGCGGCAGCGCGTGTCCGGCCTCCACAACCACCTCCCTCCCGACAGCCCGGCCTCCCCCTCCCCCTCCTCCCGATCCTCCGGCTCCTCCGACTGCTCCCTCTCCCCCGCTCACCCTGCAGCAGGTAGGGCTTGGCTGTGAAGTTGCCCCACTCGCGGCAGGACTGCCAGTGCGTGAGCTGCTCCCAGGTGACGGTGCTGTGGCCGTCGCGCGACAGGTCGATGCCGGCGAAGCGGTCGTACATGTACCAGGACACGAACGCGCCCACCTGCAGGCAGGGATGGGGGGTTGCAAGGAGGGGGCGGGAGCAGGAGGGGGCGGGGTGGCAGAGAGTAAAAGGAGAGGAGAGAGGGAGCAGGGAAGGGCGCAGGCGTCGGGGCGAGGGTGACGTGATGACGCCCGCGCCAGGGGTCGCGCACCAGGTTGCAATCAAGCTGGGCTGCCATGGCACGCTCATGGCTGAACCCACCACACATCCCACACGCCAAGGCCGCATAGGTTGCCGGCCCCCCCCCCTCGCTGGCGGGCAGCATGGGGGCTGCTTGCCCCCGCCCACCCCCCGCCTCCCATGCACCTGACCCTGCCCACTACCACGCACCGTGGCCACGCCCACGTATCCGCCAATGACCATGTAGCGGAAGAACACCCAGGGCGTGATGAGCTGGTCGTTGGCGCGGCGCGGCGGCTTGGTCATGATGTCCTTGTCGGGCGGGTTGAAGCCCAGCGCCGTGGCGGGCGGGCCGTCCGTCACCAGGTTCACCCACAGCAGCTGTTATGAGGGCAAGGGGGTGGGTGGGTGGGCGGGTTGCAAGGATACAAGGCGAAGAGGTAGAACAGGTGCAGTAGACGGCGTCGAGGGTGGGCAGGAGTGGAGGGAACGTGGCAGGGGATGCATGGCGGAACCACCGGCGGGACGATGCTGCTTTGCTGCCCAGCGACCCCTGCGCCAGTCACCCCACTTCCCTCTGCCCGCCCGCATCCCCCCTCCCCTCCCCCCCCCAATCACGCACGCTTCTGGGTTTCGATGGTCGACTTGGGAATTGGAATGCACTACCACCCCACCCCACCCATCCACCCATCCACCCATACACATAAACCCGCACGCACACGCACCTGCACGGGGATGAGGCCCTCGGGCAGCCCCAGCGCGGCGGTCAGGAAGATGGACGCCACCTCGCCGATGTTGGAGCTGATCATGTAGCTGCGGGTGTGTTGTGGAGGCGGGGGTGGGGGCGGGGGTGGGGGCGGGGGTGGGGGTGAAAGGAGATGGGCAGTGAGTGGTGGTGGCGGTTGAGGAGGAATGGAGGACCAGGTAGACGGCATGTGGGGCGGGTGGATTACACAGCACGCCGCATGCCCTTCGCCACGTTGCCTGCCTGGCACCTCTCCTGCGATGGCTGGGGTGCGCCCTCTACTCCCTGACCACGCCTGCCTCCTGCCCCACTTGCAGCCCCCGCCCTGCCCCCGCCTCCCCCTCCCCCGCCACCATCGCCCCGCCTCCCCCGCGCGCCTCACCGGATGAAGGCCTTCATGTTGTTGTAGATGGCGCGTCCCTCCGCCACCGCCGCCACGATGGAGCTGAAGTTGTCGTCCGCCAGCACCATGTCGCTGGCCTCCTTGGCCACCTCCGTGCCTGGAGGGCGGGAGGGCGGCGGGAGGGCGGGAGTTGGCAAGGGGGGCGTGTTGGAAGAGGGGCCAGCGGAGGGTGTGTGCGGTGGGCGCAGGGGGTGGTGTGGAGCGTTGAGCAGCAGGTGATTGGGGGTCTCACTATGTCGGGCTCCATCCCCCCCCGGACCCTGAGGTGTTGCTCTTGCTTGCCCCGGGCCCTGCCCCGCCCCCTGCCTCACGGCCCGCCGCCCCCACCCACCCACAGGCACCGCCTCCCCCCTCCCCTCACCCGCAATGCCCATGGCCACGCCAATGTCCGCCAGCTTGAGCGCGGGCGCGTCGTTGACGCCGTCGCCCGTCATGGCCGTCACCTCGCCCTGCTCCTTGAGCAGCCGCACAATGTCCTGCTTGTGGCGCGGCTCGGCGCGGCTGAAGCACATGGCGGGCGCGGCGGCCAGGATCTCCATCTGCCGCTCGCGGGGCAGCGACACAAAGTCGCGGCCTGCGCGGGTGCGTGGGCGGGCGGGCGCGTGTGCGGGCAAAAATTGTGAGTATAGGGAGGACAGAAGGAGGATAAAGGGAGGCGCAGAGAGTAGGTGCGCGGCGGTGCTGACACCGGGTAAGCGAAGCTGGCATGGTGGGGTGCCGTGTGCGTGGCCCCTATAAAACCCCCCAGTTTTGGGTTGCAATGGTCGCTTTGGTTTCTGGAATGACTCCTCCCCACACACACAGCACCCCGCCCAGCCGTCCGCCCGCTGTCACGGCTCACTCACCCGTGAAGCTGTACTGGGACAGATCGTCACCGGCCCTGTGGTGGTGGTGGTGGTGGTGGGTGGGAGCGCATGTGTGGGTGGGAGCGGGTGGGTGGGTGTGAATCGGGTGTCCGGGGTGGTGCGAGGGGTGCGAGGGAGGGGCGCAACTGCGGCACGGTGGTCCGGAGGTGACTGCGCGAGCGCTTCTGGATACAAGTGCTATGTGGTTGGTTGCCCCCGCCCGCCGTGCCAGCTGAAAGCACGTTACAGCCACCGCCCCGCTGCCACTGCCCTGCTGCCACCGCCCTGCCCTGCCCCGCCCAGCCCCGCCGCCCCCTCTCACTCGAATACGCCGATCTTGGCGCAGATGGCCTCGGCGGTGTCCTTGTTGTCGCCGGTGATGACCATGACGCGGATGCCGGCGGCCTTGCAGCTCTCGATGGCGGGGCGCACCTCGGGGCGGGGAGGGTCCTGGGCGTGGGGCGGCGGTGGTTGGTTGGCAAGCGGGCAGAGCCGGGTAAGGTGTCAGTGGGGTAGCTAGAGGGACGCCATGAACAACAGCAGCGAACGCGGCGGCGGCTCTACAGCATCTCTAATTGAGCCCCGCTCTTGGCTCCCCTCCCCTGCACGCCGTCCCTGCTCATTCCTCAAAAGAAAGCCGCGCCTGCTGCTCCCCTCTCTACCAACCCCCTCCTCACCTGCAGGCCCGCCAGCCCCACCAGCACCAGCTCGCTCTCGATGCCGGCGTAGGTGGCGGGGTCGCGCAGCAGGCGGCCCGCGGGGCTGTGCTCCGCGTCCGCGCCGTCCCAGTCGGACAGGGGGGCGGGCAGGTCGGGCTGCGGCGCGCGGGTGGGCGGGCAGGCGGGCGGTAGGCAAGGTGTGCGGGTGGTGTGAATTTGGGGTTCAGGAGTTGATGAAAAAGAGAACGAGCATACTCAGCAAATAGAGAGGATGCTTCCCGCGCTGATGCTTGGATGCCACCATTGGTCTCCCTACCTCGCCTTCCCTTTCAAGCTCTCCCTCTCCCGCCCCTGTCACCTCTTTCCCAGCCACAATTACGTTGCCTCCCTGCCCCCCGCCCCCCCGCTCCCCCCCAGCCCCCCACGCCAGCCACCCCACCCCACCTTGACCGCCAGCGCCAGGCAGCGCAGTGCGTCCCGCGCCATGTCCTTGACGGCGCCCAGCACCGCGGCGCGCGCCACCGGGCTCAGCGGCACCACCCGGCCGTCGGGCAGCATCATGCTGCAGGCCCATACAGGCCGACACAGGAGGGGCGAGGAGGGGAGAGGGCGGGGTTAAGAACAGCACGCAGTAGTGAGGGCAAGGGGGAGAATGGGGGGAATACCAACCGCCCTTATCCAATTTCTCCTCCAACAACCGCACGCCGCCCGCTACAATGCCGCGGCCGGCCCGCCCTGTGCCCCGGCCCCGCCCCTGCACACATGCGCTCCTCCTTCGTCACTTCCCAGCCCCCCAGTCCCCCCTTGACTGCATTGCTTAACTCAGCTTCCTCAAGATTGATTTAGTTTGGACTGGTTACCACACCCCCATTCCACGTTTCCACGACGTTCGGCCAACATACATCAGTATTTATACCTTGCATTTGCCGCCATTACCTATCGCTCGCTAGTTTGGTTTTGGTATAAAATGGGCTGGTATTTACACACACACACCCCGCTGAGTGCCTCACCGGGTGCAGCGGTCGATGACGCACTCGGCCGCGCCCTTGACCAGCAGCGCGTTGCGGGCGGCGCCGGCGGGGCGCACCAGCACCGACATGGACTTGCGGTCGCGGTCAAACTCCAGCAGCGCCTTGACGGGCGCGTGCGACCTGCAGGGGGCGGCGGGGGCGGTGGGGCATTGGCAGTCGTGGTGGTGATGTGGAGGTGAGGGATGTGGTGGAGCTGGGGGCACGCGTGTGCGGTGTGACGGTGCGCGGTGGCGCCAGCTGTAGGAGATGCAGGCAGGCAGGCAGGCAGGCCGTGTGTTACACAGGCGGCCGGGCGCCATCACCTGTGTGCGGCACCCCCTCAAAGACCGAAGGCGAGTTGGTTAGTAGGTCTGGAATTGATCCACCCCCTCCACCCCTGTCCGCCCCCCTGTGCTCTGCTCGCTAGTTTGGTTTCTTGGTTAAACATGGGCAACTGGTATTTACGGCACGCCCCCGCCCCCTCACCTGTACTCGGCGCACACGGGCTGCGGGTGCTCCTCGGGGGTGGCGGTGCGCTTCTTGCGGGCGGCGGCCGTCTCTGTGGGGTGAGGGGGTGAGGGGGGTGGGGTGCACGGGTGGGAGAGAGGTGAACGGCAAGGTGGCGTCGCGTTGTTACAAGAGACGGCAAGGATGCGGAGAAGGACCCAGGACCGTTGGCTGCAACGTCAGCGCATAGGGCATGTAGTACACACACGTGCGGCACATCTCCAGCCTGCACCAGCCCATGCACCGTCGCCCAGCCTCCCGCCCTCCCTCCCTCCTCTCCATGCCTGCCCGCCGCTTCCCGCCAACCCGCCGATTACCTTACCTACCTCTTTTGTCACTAGTCAGGGCATAACAGCCAGCTTCCCTCCCGCCTTGCCCGTCCTCCGCCTCCGCCCCCCTGCCTTTACCCCCCCCGCTGCACCTCTGGTCGTTGGCACTTCATATTCTCCAAATGGACCCATACCATCCCGAAGATGACTAACCCGCCCATCCACCCACCTGCGGGGTCGGCCACGCCCAGCTTCTCCGCCAGCACCAGCAGCGCCGCCTCGGTGGGGGCGCCCACGGCGCGGAAGGCGCTGCCCTGTGGGTGTGGGTGTGGGCGTGGGTGGGTGTTGGGTGGGGGGAGGGCGTTTGGAGGGGTGTGGGCGTTTGTAGGGGGGAAGGGCCGAGTCCATGGTCGCGTAAATCAGGTGGGATCAGCGAGGAAGGGGGAACAGTGAGGGAGTCGGGCGGGGCCACCTCCCATTCAACCGCGCCTCCGGTCCAGCGCTCTGTTCCATCATGCACCCCACCTTCAGCACCCCATCCCCATCCCCACCCCCCTAGCCTCACCTTGAACTCCAGGTGCGCCTCGTTGCACACGGCGCACACCTCGGCCACAGCCTGCGTCCAGCAAGGCACGTTGGCGGGCGGGCGGTAAACGGCCGGTGGCCGGGTCGGTGCGCGGGTTTTGCAGGTGCCGAGGTGCGGTTGCGTGGCGGCCACACAAGGAGCGCCTTCCCTGGGGCGCCTCCGGCGCATGGGGCACATGGGGCCCAGCTGCCCAGCAGCCTGCGCGGCAGCCTTGCACCCTGACTGACCCTGACCACGCCCCGGACTGCCACTTGACCATTGACCTCCTTTTCAGCCGCTAGCTACTCCCCGTTCGGTCTTCACCCCCTCCCACCTCCACCCCTCCCTCCCCCCCTCGCGGCCCCCACGCTCCCGCAGCTCACCTGCAGCGCCTTGTCCAGCGCGCCGCCGTGCCCCAGCCCCACCACCTCGCCGTCGTCGGGGCAGTAGGTGTGGCCCGCCACCGCCCAGCGCCGCACGCTGGAGCCATCCGCGCCGATGGCGGCCAGGGCCACGGCGCTCATCTGCGTGCGGGAGGGGGTGGGTGGGTTACTGGTAAACAGTCCCGGTGAGAAACAAACTGCAAAGAACATAGCTGCGCGGCAACTGGGGTGAGTGGGTGGGTGGGTGGTAGTTCATTTCAGAAACCAAAGCGACCATGTGGGCGGGCGGGTGAGTCGGTGGGTGGGGCGGAAAGGGGCCAGGTACGGTTTTAGTTGAAGGGCGGGGCAGGTGGACGTGGAGGTGGAGGTACCAGGTGGAAGCACGCATCCGGGCAAGGCAGGGAGGAAAACATCGATGTGCCGCACAGGTGCAGGCGCAGGCGCAGGCACAGGCGCACGGCAAACACACACGGTACACAACGCGGGGCCCTGGCCCGGCTCGGCCCGACTGGGCGCGTGTGAACGCAACATGACGTGCACTGCCAGCACACAGCCACCACACAGCCACCACCACCACACGCAGCCACACGTACGCCCCGCACCGCACCTGGTTGGTGGTGAGGGTGCCGGTCTTGTCGGAGCAGATGACAGTGGTGCAGCCCAGGGTCTCCACGGAAGGCAGCTTGCTGCGGTGGGCGGGTGGGGTTTCCATGCATTTAAATTAATGAGGAGGTAGACGTAGAACAGACGGTGAGGTGTGGGGTGAGGTGGGTGCAGGGTGGAGGCATGAGGCTGCGGCGGCCGCTTGCGTGTGGCACACATGCGGACATTGCGGACATGTGTACACCGCACACGTGTCCGCTACGGCCCGCCTCGCCCGGGGCCGTGGGTCCGCCCCCGCCCCCCGCTGCCGCTCTAGCCCCGCTGACCCCAGCCGCTCTGGCCCCCCACCACGGCTCACGCCCTCCCACCACCTGCCCCTCCCTCGCTGCCTCGCTCGTCCCCGCCCCGCACCTCCCCCACAACCCCCCCTCCATCACGCACCGCACGATGGCGTTCTTCTTGGCCATGGTACGTGTGCCCAGCGCCAGGCAGGTGGTGATGACGGCCGGCAGGCCCTCGGGGATGGCCGCCACCGCCAGCGCCACAGCGATCTTGAAGTAGTAGGTGGCCTGCACGGCGGGATGGGGATAACAAGTAAGAGGGCTTGGGGTTGTTGGGGGATTACACGCATTGAGATAAGAGGGGGCGGGGAGGTGAGAGGCCGGGTGGATGGGGATGTCGGAACGTGGAAACCAACGTAGCAGTAGCTCGACATAATCCCAACCTGCCGCACCTGCTCCTCCACCAAGCCCTCGCGGCCACTGCATCCAACCCCTCGTCCCTTCATCTGTTCCCACCACCAGCCCCACATCAACCCCCCTCCCCAAACATCACCACCAGCCCCGCACACCATCTAATACCCAACCCCCCACAGTTGCTTTTGGGTTCTGGAATCAAATACCCGCATCCCCATGGTCGCTTTGGTTTCTGGAATTAACTACCCACCCACCCCACCCCACCCCCACCATGTCGCCGCCCCCCCCCGCCCCCGCCCCCGCACCTTGGACAGGTTGAAGGCCACTGCGGGCAGGCCGCCCTCGGGCTTCCAGGTCAGCGTCACAAAGTGCTCGTAGTTGATGAGCCACACCACCACACAGATGGCGGCGATGACCTGGGCGTATGTGGGGTGGGGGCGTGTGTGGGGTGGGTGGGTGGGTGGGGTGGGATAGCCATCCATCAGATCCATGGGATGGTGTGTACCATCTATGTGAAGGCGGGCGGTGTGGAGGGGGCCGAGGGGTGGGCAGTGGGGATTACTGGTAAACAGTCCCGGTGAGAAACTAAATGGGCAGTGGGGAGGGGGCAGGCGGGTGGATGGGCCGGGGGCAAGGGGGCATTGGGCGGGGAGCAGTCCGTTGCGTGCACTGCCCAGGCACGCGCCTGCGCCCCCACCGCACGCGCATCTGCTGTGTCACCACCAGGCCACCCATGCCCCACGCCCCAACCCACTCGGTTGGCCTGCTTTGGGGGTATTTGACTCTAATGTGACCGCCACTCCCCTGCAGCGCCATGACCCCCCCCCCAAACGCAGCACCCGCCCCCGCCCCCACCTTGGCCAGCAGCTCGCCGAACTCGTCCAGCTTCTTCTTCAGCGGCGTGTCGTCGTCCTCCTGCGCCGCCGCCGCGATCTGCTCCTGGATCTTGCCGATCTCTGTGGCCATACCGATGGACGTCACCACCGCGGCGCAGCTGCCGTTGGCGATGGCGGTGCCGGCGAACAGCATGCACTCCTTGGCCTGTGTGGCACAGGGGCGGGGGGTTGCAAGGATATGTTGCGAAGGGTAGCAGGTAGGCATTAGGCGTAGGATACTTGCGCACCGATGACCGACGGCGTTGCCAGAGCGGGTCCGGGCGTCCAGTGTTCCGTGTTTGCAGCATGACGGCAAGTGCCTAACATTTTCTCTACGCTATATAAAAGAGCAAGGTAATAAGAAAGCGCGTGTGCGCTGGGGAAACTGGTATCGTTCTGTTGGTAAGTAGTGAAGCTTTGACTTGTGCGTTCATGCCGCAAACGTTTGCGTTTGCCTTACGCCATTCCGAGCCCGGATAGACTCGCCTACGCGCACAGGCGCGCAGACGCCGCGCAGGGACCGGCCGCACATGCAAGGCAACGCGACAGGGCAAGCGCGGTCAGGCGCGGCGAACAGAAGGCACAAGGCAAGCACGCCCCAACCCAATGCAAAATGCTTCTAGTAGTATGGCTAGCAGCCTAAGAAAAGCAGGAAAAGAAAACGCACACGAAAACCGACAGGGCAAAGACATAGGGGGCGCGCGCGAGGGGAGGGGGGACGGGGCGTATGTGTGTGAGAGGGTAGGGGGTAGTTCATTCCAGAAACCAAAAGCGAAACGATGGGGGATGGGCACGTGTGGAGCGCGTGGAGCGTGCAGGGAGAAGAACAGAGAGCGGCACCCCAAAGTACACAACGACCTACTAAATAGCCCGTCCCCGATTCCCCAGCCTGTTCCCGCAACCTTCCCCATGTGCGCGGCTGCTGACCCTCTGCGCAGCTGGACTCTTGAAAAAGTTAACTCGCGGCTTAAGCCCCTCACCCACAACATACTGCACCGCCCCCAATCCCCGTGCACTTTGGGTCCTGTAATGTTGGGACTTTGTCGGTATGCGAGTGTCTCCCCCGTCTCCCACAAAAGGCCACGATCTCCTCCTCGCTCTTCTACCTTCGGGTTGGTTTGCATTGGGCTGCCCCCGCGCCCTCACGCCCCCCCTCTTCAGCCCGCTCGGCCCGCGCGCACCTGCAGCTCGCACTTGGGGTCGGGCACGGGGTCGGAGCCCTTGTTCACCGCCACCGACTCGCCCGTCAGGCTGGCCTGGGGGTGGGGGGTGAATGGGGAGTGGGGAGTGGGGAGTGGGGGAGCAAGTCAGGGAGGGCAAGGGGCCAGGGGCCAGGAGCCAGGGGTGGGCATCAGCACACGGGGCAGGCGGTGGCCAGTCCACGCAGGCGGGTGCAGGAGCGGCTCTGCGTGTGAGCGCCCCAGGTGCGACAGCGTGCCGCCGCCCCCCCCCCCCCCCGCCCCCGCCCGTCTCCTTGTCCTCCACTCGGCCACACCTCTTCAACCTCCTCGCCTGGTGCAAACCCACCCACACAGCCACGTCAGACGCACTCCTATGCACCCAGCCACCCCGCGCCATCGCCAGCCAGGTCAAGGGCGCCCGAGACCCACAGGTTAAGGCCACACCACCTCCGCGCTCTGGGTTGGGCTGGCTGGTTCGGGTTCTCTTGGTCGTTTCGCTTTTGGTTTCTGGAATGAACTACCCTCCTCTCCCCCCCCACCACCAGCCCCTCCCCGCCCCCCTAGCCCCTGCACGCACCTGCTCCACGCGGCAGGTGGCGGTGCGCAGCGCCAGCACGCGGCAGTCGGCGGGCACGCGGTCGCCCACGTGCAGGTGCACGATGTCGCCCGGCAGCAGCTCGCGCGAGGGCAGGTCCGACACCTGCGAGTGGGACAGGACCGCGGGCAGTGGGAGTGGTGGGAGTGGTGGGGGCGTGGGGGTGGTACGGCGTTAGGCGTTGGGTGGTGGCGCGGAAGTGTAGCATGTGGTCAGCAGGCGTATGAGTGGGGGCTTTGGGTGATGGTGTGGCGGTGGCGGGGGGCGGATGATGAAGCGACATCGCGCCGGGCGATCAGGCCGTATATGGAGCGACTGTGCGTGTGGTGGCATGCTCGACGTGCGGTTTAAGGTGGCGGCATGCCACGTGAAGACGCAACCTGCCACTGCTTGGGTAGGCGCCTTCATCCCGCACCACAAATGCCTCCCCCGCTCTCCCCAAACACCAGACCTGGCACGCCCCCACCCCTTCGCTTTATCATTTGGGGATTGCAATGAGCTACCCCCCTTGCAACCCAGTACCCAGTAGTACCTCACACCCAGCCAGCCACGCACCATCTTGCCGTTGCGCGTCACGTGCGCCGTCTCCGTCTGCAGCTCCTTGAGCGCCTCCAGCGCGCTCTCGGCGTTGCTCTCCTGCCACACGCCCACCGCGGCGTTGAGCACCAGGATGAGCAGGATGACCAGCGGCTCGATGAAGGCGCGCAGGCCCTCCTCGTGCGCGCCCTCCTCAAAGTAAGCCAGCGCGAACGACACCACCGCCGCCAGCAGCAGGATCTGTCGGGGCAGAGTGGGTTGCAGTCGATGGCGGGTGCGTGGTGAGGCTGGGTTTGATGGGTGGGCGAGTGGTTGGTCGGCGGCGGTTCAGGCGGTGTGCGATTGCGCGCTGACTGCTCACGGATGCCACAATGGGTGTGGCGATACTTGTTAGGGGGCGTGTACATCGGCCGTGAGTGGAAGTGTGTGTGCGTGTGCGTACGCCGGGCTGTCAAGTGTTGTTCGCGGGTGGTGGGGAAATAGTCATCTGGGCTTGTTACACATGCGGGGCTACCCTACGGCGCCAGTTGCACGCGGCGCAGGACAGGGGTGCGTGTACCGCCTGGCAGAGCAGGTGTCGGAAGGGGCCCGCCCTCCCGCCAACCGTGACTCGTCAACCTGGGGAGCCAGGTGCATTCCCCTTGAGCCCCAAGCCTTTGGGCGCGCCGGGGCCGACTAACTGGACTGACTGGCGCCCACACCGCACACGCGACCACCTCGCACTGCGCCAACCAACTCGCGGGCAGTCATCCGCCCCCCGCCGGGCCTCACCCGCACGAGCGTATCCTCGAACTGCTCCACGATCATGGCCCAGATGCTCTGCTTGGACTCCTTCTCCAGCTCGTTGTACCCATACTTGGCGCGCTTCTGCTCAACCTTCTCGTCCGTCAATCCCTCCTTCGGGTCCACGTCCAGGTGCGACAGCACCTGAGCCGTGGTCATAGACCACGGCGCAAACCCGTCGTCGGCCATCGCGCCGCGGAGCGCCCACAAGTCCGCGAGCCTCTAAAATGGGACACGTTGGCGAGCGTCCCCGAGTGCGTTAAGCGCAGCAGCTACTCAAAATTGCCCCTAATATAACAGTGGAATGTGATAAGACGTATCCTTGTACAAAGAGCTGCGCCCAACGAGGGGACACGCCGCACGATCGATCGTCGATTTCCTAGAAATACTGTGCACAGTAAGTCTAGTCCGACCAGTACCTAGTCAATTAGAAGCACTAGGTTTGGCTTCAAACAACAGGGGGGCGCAGGGGCAGCCTAGGAGGGTGCGGGGCCGGACTCGGGCAATCACCCGGAGACCAATCGCGGGGCACGAGACCCGGCGCTCGCCCGCGACTACCAAGGCCGCGCGCTACCTTGAGTACCTTACACACGGTTCACAATGGCAGCACCATTCCCGGTGCCGGCAATCGCCGACAACCCCGACGGGTGGGGTCCGTGTAGCGTGCCTGCGCACTTGAAGGACATTCCGTTCGCGCCTTTTAACAAGGGTGACAAGCTAGGCAGGGTTGCGGATTGGTCTCAGAGCGCTTATGGCAACAAGTATGGCGGTGAGTCGCAGGTGCGGGGTCGGCGGCGAACACCCGCGCAGATCGGTAAGGCCTCTCGCTCGGCTTTCTTGTGCAGGCCGCGGCTTCCAGCAGGGTGGCCCGCCGGTGTTCAACTTCTTCGCCAACGAGGAGGTGAGGCTCAGGGGCCCAACGCGGTGCTCAGAGCGCGGGATGTGCGGCGGCTGCCGTTCGCTGAAAGGTCGATCTGCTCGCAGGAGGAGTCTTTCCATCTGGTGGATAACCGCCCTGTGAAGACCAACAAGTTTGGCGCGGGCCGGCGCTTCCAGCAAAACAATCGCTTCAACAACCAGCAGCGCCGCGACGGCAAGGACGGTGGTCGTGGGCAGGAGCAGGACAAGAAGAAGGGCGGCCCTCAGCAGCAGAAGAAGCAGCAGTTCTATGGCCGCGACAACAACCGGGTGAGCATCGCCTTTTTGGGCTCGACGTGGCCTGCTGGGCTGCTTCCTGCGATATTGCTGGAGCGCGAGAATGCAGCAAGCAGCAGCCACGGGAGCTGGGGTTCGGGACGCCCGCAGGCGTTCAGCCACGGACGGCCGAAGGGGGGCTGGGCGGGGGCCCGCTGCAACACGCGTCAGCCCTGGGCGCCCCAGGAGATACCAGGACAAGGCTGCAAGCCTGTGGGGGGGGGGGCGGGGTGGGATAATTCATTCCAGGACCCAAACCGTGTGGGGGGCTCACCAGGGGACGCGTGGGCCTGACTGCTGCCTGCGTGCTGACCGTGTCGTGCTCCCTGACTGCTTGACCCCTCCCCGCCCCCCGCCCCCGCAGCCGACCCAGTACAGCAGCAGCGTGGAGATCGGCGCGGACTGGGCGGTGGTGGAGCAGATCACCACCAACACCCTGCAGCGCCTGCAGTACAACCCCGGCGAGCCGGAGGACCTGCTGGCGTGCGGCTCGCTCGAGTACTACGACAAGGTGCGGCCGGGGCGGGACATGAAGGGCGTGTGTGTGAAGGGGGGGCGTGTAGCAGAGGGGCCGCTGCCTGAGTGCCAAGAGCTTGAGGTGGGAGGGGTTTAAAGAGGGGCGGGGGAGGCGGGTGCGACAGGCGAGCTGCGGGAGGGATGGAGACAGGTTCAGGTTGAAGGGCATGAGGAATGGGGGCACATTGAAGGGGCTGCGCGCGTGAGCACTCCGGCATGGATTTGTTTAGGGAGGAGCTGGTCCGTGGCTTTCGGGTATCGTGCACGTGGGGCCAAAGATGGAGCGGATGGACAGCAGGGCAAGGCGCACAGGCGCGGGGGCAGCAGTGTTGTGGCAGCACCGCAGCGCCAGGACGCGCAAGATGGTGGCGGGGTGGGAGCCTCCCATCGCGTAGTACGTGCGGAGGACCGGTGGCGACGCAACAGGAGCAAGCGGTTGGCGGCTCAAGCACTGCTGGCGCTCAGAGCTGCAGCAAACGGCGCGGGGAGCAGCGAGCGGCACCAGCAAGCAGCACCAGCAGCAAGGAGATGAGCGCCGGCTGCCAAGGAGGTGCTGTTCGCAGCCGCAGGGGCAGCGTCGCTCCTGCGCCGCTAGTGTGCATTTGCAGCGGGCCGTACTGTGCGGCCCACATAGCTGCACACAGGCAGTCAGATAGTCTAACAGCCACACGGTCCACCACCGTAACCTCCGTCCATCCACCTCGTGCTCCCCCGGCCACCCACCCACTCACCCACCCCCTCCTGCAGTCGTACGACAACCTGGCGGTGAAGAAGGAGAAGCCGCTGGAGAAGACCAAGCGCATCTTCCGCTCCGTGTCCACCAGCGACGACCCGGTGCTGGCGCAGATGGCGGCGGCGGGCAAGGGCCGCGTGTTCGCGGTGGACTCCATCCTCACGCACCTCATGTGCATGCAGTCGTCCAAGTACGGCTGGGACCTGCTGGCCACGCGCAAGGTGCGGCTGCTGCCCCTTGACGGGCCCCGGGGGGGGCTGGAGGGGGGGACGCGGGAGCGGGAATCGAGGGATGGGGAGGACAGGGGGGGCCGGCACAACGTGGGAGTGGTTGCGGACCAGCAGATGTGGGGCGGGCGTGGCAAATGGAGGCCCTGGTGCGGAAAGTGCGCGCATCACAGATAGAAGGGGACCTGCCGGTCAGTGCGCGGCGTGTTCCATGCAGGAGGCGTGTGTTGACCCCATCCTTGACAACCCTCCCGCCGCATGCCCACACGCTCACACACAGGGCGACCAGCTGTTCTTCGACTGGCGGCCCAGCAGCAAGTTCACGCTGCTCACCGTCAACGAGACGGCGCCCGAGGCCGTGCCCGAGGTGGGTGGGGGGGTGGGGCGCGCACGTGGCTGTTGGTTGGTTGGTTGGCGGGTTGTGGACTGCAGACTGCAACAGCCGCGAGCTAGCTGGCACGCCAGGCACACAGGCACAGGTGGCGTCGGGGTTGTGGATGTTGTAAAGAAATGCCGTGGAGTGGAGGTTTCTTTCCAGCAACGACGCGGCACACGTATCCCCTCGCTCACTGCCCCCATCAGAGCCCAACTAATCATGCCCTTGATTCCAAACCCACACATTCAACCCCCCTCCCCTCTCCCCCTATCAGGACAAGGACAACATCAACGGCATGACGCACCTGGCGCTGGAGGCAACCGCCATCAACCAGAACTTCTCGCAGCAGGTGGGGGGGGCACGGTGACCTGGCCTGGCCCGATGTGGTGGGGCCGACCTGGGTGACGACGACTTGGGTGCGTGCTTGGAGAGGCCGGAAAGGCTGGTGGATGGGAGGGGCAATCACTGCACGGATTGGGCGGTGACGATATTCTATAACGACATCACCTCCTATTACCACAGCCTCGATACGATCGAGCTGTGCTGAGGACCTACATAGGAAGAACTGAGCCCAGGCAACCGCACGCTGGGGACAAAGCATGTTGGGACGGGGTTGAGAGGTTCGTGGAGTGGCAGTATGCGCAGAGCCAGGCACCGAGGCAGGCGGGTGGCTGACACCGGGCGGTGACGACATTCTATTAACGACATCACCTCCTAAACTGCTGCCCCGGCCGCAAGCCGGGCGGCGCTGAGGACCTACATAGGAAGACCTGAGCCTGGGCCCGCCGCCACTGCCGTCAGCTTGCCTGCGTCAGATAGAACCTTGTAATGAGCACACAATGCCTGCGGTGGCACACGGCCACTGATGGCTCCTCCTCTCACCCCTCTGCCCCCTGCTCCGCCCCACCCCACCCCAACACTCCCCCACCCGCCCCGCCCCGCCCGCCCGCAGGTGCTGGTCAAGGACGGCAACAAGCTGGACCTGGGCAACGCCAACCCCTTCGCCTCGCCCAGCGACGCCGGCAGCCTGGCCAGTGTGGCCTACAAGTGAGTGGTGCTGGTGCCGGTGCTGGTGGTGCCGGTGCTGGTGGTGGCGGCTGGTGATGGCGGTGCTGCCGTGGGGCGGGAGTAGTTCTGATGTCGTATTGCAGGCTGATCGGGCTGCTAGGTTACCTACCGCCCTGATCTCAACCCTCCCCCCCCCGCCCGCCTGCCCGCCGCCAGGTACCGCAAATGGAAGCTGTCTTCCGGCGCGGACGGGCCGGAAATTGTGGTGCGCTGCGAGGTGGACGGCGCGCTCAAGGGGCCGGAGGGGGCGCCACCGCAGACGGTGCTCATCAAGGCGCTCAACGAGTACGACGTCAAGAGCCAGGTGGGTGGGCGGTTGGACGGGTGGGTGCATGAGTGGGTTCGGTTGGTTGGTGGCGTGCGGGAGGGGTGCGGGAAACAGGTTGCGACGGTCAGTCAGCCAGCAACGCTGACATGCATTGCTCGCGTCTCTATTCATGCCCTGCCGCCCATGCTGCCCCCCACCCCCACTCCCCACTCCCCGCAGGACTACCGCAAGCGCCTGGAGAACCAGAAGGGTGCGGTGGTGCTGTCCGAGACCAAGAACAACAAGTTCAAGGTGGGCGGGTGCATGACCGGAAGGGGGGCTGTGAGCCACGGGGCGGGCCTCAGTGAGTGTTTTGGCGACCTCCTGCAGCCAGGTTCCGGGGTAGCGCATGTGTCTCTGCGGCGCTCTGCGTTGGGAGTATCGTCCACATGAACATCATCCAGCCTCCCACCTGCCCCTTCTCCCACCTGCCCCGCTCCGTTTCCCGCCCTCCCCCCCCCTCTTCCCCCAGGTGGCCAAGTGGGTGGCCAGCTCGCTGCTGGCGGGTGCCGACCAGATCAAGCTGGGCTTTGTCAGCCGCGCCACGCCCCGCGACGTGTCAAACCACGTCGTGCTGGCCATGCACGTGAGTGGGGGGTGCGGGCGGGGGCTGGGGCATGCGGGGGCGAGTGGTGTGTGGTGTGGTAGTGTCTCTTGGTGGCTGCGGCAGTGGTATGGAGGACAGCGTTTTGTCGGGAACGAGATGTTTTTGGAAAGGCAATGTGCATCCGCGCGGTGATGACGATATTCTATAACGACATCACCTCCTAATACCACAGCCTCGATACGATCGAGCTGTTCTGAGGACCTACATAGGAAGAACTGAGCCTCGCGGAAGCTTATGGGCGCATGCAAGGAAGGGGTTTGCATTGTAAACATTTCACACAAACCCCACGGCACCGGGCGGTGACGACATTCTATTAACGACATCACCTCCTAAACTGCTGCCCCGGCCGCAAGCCGGGCGGCGCTGAGGACCTACATAGGAAGACCTGAGCCCTGGGCCGCCTACACCTTTGCACGTGTCACTTGCGATTTGACGCTTTCACAGTGCATGATTCTCCTGCTAGCCCTGCTGCCCGCGCCACCTCTAAAAGCCGCGTCCTCCTCAACTGTGCACCCCGCCCACCACCACCCTCCCCTTCGCCCCTTCCACCCAACACACGCACCCCACAGGCGCTCAAGCCCAAGGACTGCGCGCGGTCGTTCCACGTGGACATGGACAACTGCTGGGGCATCGTGCGGGCGGTGTGCGACCTGCTGCTGAGCCTGGACGAGGGGGCCTACCTGCTGGTCAAGGTGGGGTGGGGGTGGGGATGGCGGTGGCGGTGGGGTTGAGGGGGGGGCCAAGTGGGCGCCAGGGTGGAGTTCAGGGGAGGAAGATTTGGGGCGGAAGGGATGGAGGTGCACCTCCTCAACTCCCCCCCGGCTATGGATGGCGACCTCCTATGGATGGCTACCCCCCCGGCTGCCGCCGCAACGACCCCCATACGACCACGTCCCTGGCCCCTCATCTCCTCCCTCCCCGCCGCGCTGCTCCTATGCGCACCCGCCCACACAGGACCCCAACAAGGAGCTGCTGCGGGTGTACAGCGTGCCCGCGGACGCCTTCGCCGCCGTGTCGGCGCCGGCGCCCGAGGACGACGCGGACGGCGTGGACATGGGCGGCGAGGTGGCGGGGCCGGCGGGCGTGGACGTGGCCGTGCCGCTGGTGACCGGCCTCAGGCCCGCGGACAGCGGGGCAGCGGACGCCGACGATGCGTAAGCAGCCAGCGGCGTGCCGCCGTGGAGCGTAGCCGTGTGGGCGTGGTGGAGCGCGGCGGTCCCGCGCGTGGGGCCGGGCATGCGTGTAGGCACTGCGTGTGAGGACATGTACGCGTGTGTGTGCGAGCGTTACGAGTGAAACGTGTGACGTGTGCGTTCGTGTTTGGTGTGTGCGTGTGTATGTGAGAAGGAACAGGAGGAGGTTTGACGCGGGCGCGGGCTCTGTAGCAGAGCGGCTGCAGCCAGAGACGTCGTAGGCACCCAGGGCAAGCAGCAGGTTACAAGGAAGGACAAGCGAGAAGACGCGAACTAGGGGCTGGGTATACCACATGCGTGCACTTTGCCATCGGCAAGGCACCAGAGCAGGGGAGCTAGGGGGTAGGCATTTACACACACTCATGCACATGGCACCGGATGGTGCCGGCAAAGACGCGGGAGGCGCAGCAGTGCGGTAGTAGCAGCAGCAGGCGGATTCTTAGATCTACATGTTACAAGAGCCTGGAGCACTGAGGCGATTACTGGCAATATGGATAGGCTGGAATGCAGGGGATTCCTCCCCTGCTGGAATGTGTTGCAGCCGTTGCGGCACAGTGCTTTCCCATTCTATAATGAATGGTTGCAGCGAGCTGTGCTGTGCATGCACGTGTGCCAGCCGGCAGGCGGCCAGCAGCCGCGCAGCACTCCAAGGACAGGGAGTCTGCGCACGTACGGTACTCTGTTGCGTGTAAGCTTTCATCAGTTGTGTTTGGTGGGGACCCAGTCCGTGAACAGCAGACGCTCTGCAGAAAGCGGCTTTCTGGCCACTGTAGCCCTGACATTAAACGCACGCTCGTCATGCAGCGGTCATGCAACTACAGGAAATTGTGAGCGTTGCATCCAGGAGTATTGCAGCAGCGTACAGGCAGTTGCCCCCAGCCATGTGTGGCCCCATCTGACCACTGCGCACTGGCGACACCATACATGCGCAAACACGTGGCTGGCCGCAGTGGCATCCACCGCCGGGTCTCTCACTTCGGCTGATCTGGACGCCAGCGGAGACTGCTGGATGCAACTATATGTATGGCGGGCGGTGCAAACCGACCCCAGGTTTGGAACCTTCGGCCTCAGACTTAACGTGTATGCGGGGGGTGGGACGGGTTTTGGGTTGGGGGAACGTGCATTTTGTGGGGGGACGTGCAGAATCTACGCGCCCGCGCGTCAACGAATTCACAGGTGAATGGGTTGGTGAGGCAGGGTGGGTGAGGCAGGGTGGGTGGGTGCGCGGCCTGCGCGGCCGATGTGCTGTGCATGCATGGCTGACTAGCTGGGGTTGATTGGCGAGGGGCTTGAGGGTGGGCTTCAGAAGCAGCTACTGCGGAGCCCTGATTAGGGCGCGGACATGCTTGACATGTCGATCTCTACAGGAACCGGCTCTGACGCAACGCATGTGCAATTGAAACCCGCCCAAGCCAGGTGGAGGGCGGCAGCGGCGCCGCCAGCCCGGTGCGCGCGTCCCGAGAGCCCTCGCCTACGACCCTACGTCCAGTGTGGACTGCTAGGCTGTGCGAGGCGTCGGAGTGGGGGGCGGTGGCGGTAGCGGCGGCGGTGGCCAGTGTCGCTGCTGCTGCTCCCACTAGGCTTGGGCTTTGCGGCCTCTGCGGCACTGCTGGTGCTGCTGGTGCTGCTGCTGCTGCGGGGAGCCGCGGTGCCATTTCCACCGGCAACGTACGCCACGTTAGCCTGGGCGTGGGCGCACCGCCCCTCTGACTCCTGCTGCTGGTACGGCTGCTGGTCGCTGGACCGCCACGGCTGGACGATATGTTATTTGAGCTGCTGGTTTAGCTCTCCGGAGGCGCCGAGGGCTTCTAGACTGTCACTGGATAGGGGGGTGCTCGGCGTAGAGTGCTTGACCACCGGCAGTGGTGCAGTACGGGTTGGGGCTGGGGCCGCCGGGGCTGCGCGTTCAGTGGCCCGAGAGGTTGTGGGTGCGTGCGGTGGAGGCTGCCTCCCCGGCGGCGCTGCGGCATCTGGCGGGAGCCGGCATCATGCCGCACAAGGGCTGTGGCACATGTAGTGCTAGTGGGAAAGGCTACACGCTACAGCCGGGTGTAGGGATGCCAGGTATGGCTGTATGGGGTATGCTATCGATGCTGGGTTCGAGCTGTTGTGCTGCTGTCGTGCTGCTGAGGGGAAGGCTGACTGGGAGGCGCAAGGGCAACTGATCAGGTCGCTTTCTCCACGCACGGCATGCAGGATTGTGAGGCGTCCTGTACGCAAGCGCGGCTGGCGACCGGCCCATGCTGCGCACGCTGGCGCAGATGAGGCGCCCCGGCCACGATGCGCAGCGGGCCCTGGAGGTGCTGCTGGCGGACGCCCCCGTGCCGCTGGGCGAGCTGCGGTGGCTTCTGGCGGGCGACAACCGCGGTGGAGCAGGAGGCGGAGGAGGAGGCCCCACCGAGAGCGGCAGCAGCCAGGCGGGGCAAGGCAGCGGTGTGACACTGGGCATGGGGCCGGTGGCAATGGCATTGCTGTTGATTTCGTGTGGCAGCAGGTGCTGGAGGCGGTAGGGTTGCGGGGCGAGGCCGGGGGTGGGGATGTGGAGGAGGTGAGGGCCTGGCTTGAGGACTGGCGGCAGCGGGCACGGCTACAGCGACAGCAGAAGGAGGAGGAGGAAGCGGAAGAGGAGAAGGAGGAGGAGGAGAAGGAGGAGGAGGAGAAGGAGGAGGAGGAGAAGGAGGAGGAGGAGAAGGAGGAGGGGTCCATGGCGGCAGAGTGAGCGAGTATTACAGGCGGTTCCTCCTCGGGTTCGCCATTCAGCATCAGGACTTAAAAGTGAATCACACTATTATGATGGTGTCACCATGAATTGTTCGGCAAGCAGAAGAGCAGGTAGTCACAAGAGTACCCACTAAAACCAGTGTCCCGCAACTCTGATTCTCTACCGACCCTGCCCCTGGGTGCACTGGGAGGAAGGCCTGACGGCGCGTGAGTTTCACAGCACCCCGGCTCGTCACTGTCCTACTACAATCAGTACGTGCAGGCAACAAGAATGCACGGTTAGGGTCTGAGCAAGAGACGCGTTGTTGGCAGTGTCTAAGGACGCTCCGGTGCGGTTGACAGCACAGTAACGTTGGCCGGGCCCGGCCGAGCTAGGGGGCCCCTCGTGGGCGTGCACAGGACCAAATGCCATGGACCGTGCCGCACCTGTCATGTATACCTTGTCGCAGCTATGAGCCTTTATGCCGCATTGCATCTATAATACACATAAATGGTTGTTCGTTGATGTTTCAGCACTGAGCGCAAGTGCGCATTCCGAGGCCGCGCGCTTTGTTTTGGCTCCCTGGAGCCCGATTCGCATCGCAATGGATTCAGACGACGACGGAATCATAGATGAGGTGCTAGCGACAGAAGAACCCAACACGGACAAGGAGCAGTTCGAAGAAATGAAGCATTTGCTCTCCGAGCTCGCGGGCTCGCGCCGGCATAAAGACGAGGCGGGAGACATAAGCAGCAAAGAGGGACGCAAAGCGCTAAAGGCGGTGTATAACTACCTGCGCGAATCCGGGGTGAGAGCAGTGCGAAGGCTGTCCCATATGTCATGAGCCGGGCTGAGGAGACCTTTCCCCAGGCCAGTTGCGCCGCTGCCCCACTTTGCTTACTCCTCCTCTCCCCACCACACACACGTCTCAATGCTCCCCCCCAAACACAACAGCCTGAGGCCCAGGCCGAGTTCCGCAAGTACGACCGGGACGGCAGCGGCAGCCTGGAGCCGGCGGAGCTGACGCGGCTGCTGCACTCGGCGCTGCCGGCGCTGAGCCCCGCGCAGCTGAGATACGTGCTGGGCCACCTGCAGCGGTGAGGGCGGGTCGGGGGTGTGGAGGGGGGCGGGGGCTGGGCGGGGATGTGGAAGGGGACAGGGTGGCTGGGACACGGGGTTGCTACCCTGCGTGCATTGCTCCCGGGGTCCCTCCGAGCGCCGCCCTGCCAGCCGCCGCAGTGGTGCGCCCTGGCGTCGCCACGCCAAACACCACCGCTACGCAGCGCCCGGACCCTCAGCCCAACCCGACCCCAGACCAACCACACACACTGGTGTAGGGCTCCCTCGGTTGGTTTGCTTTGAGGTCCCCCCCCGAGTTTTCCTCCTATGTTAGGCCACGCTCGCCTCCTTGCTCTTATGCATTGGGTTTGGCAGAGCTTGGGCTGGTAACCACAAACTCCCCTTAATGTATCATGAGTGTACCCGCCCCCCCAAACTCTCCCGGTTTCGTTGTGTTGACACACTCTCTCTCCTGTCCCCCCGCCCCCTTCTCCCAGTCACGACCTGGACGGCGACGGCAGCCTGAGCTACGCGGAGCTGTGTGTGGCCATGAGGGCGGTGGACATCAAGTGGAGGAAGCGGAGGTGAGGGTGGGTGTGAGGGTGGGTGTGAGGGTGGGGGGGGGTTGGTTCAGTCCAATGCCCACACAGCGACCCATGAAAAGTGTGAAGCGGTCAGGAGAGGAGATGCAGGAGAGTGGGCAGGGGAGGGTCAAGGAGGGCCGGGGGCGAGGCAGGCTGGAGGCATTTTGGGGGTGGGGTGGGGTTCAGGGAGCTGTCTTGACTGGAGCGCTGCCGGGGGGGGGTTTGACGTGGGCGAGCAGGGAGCAGTCCATGAGGGGGGGGGTTGTAAATACCAGTAGCCCATTCTAAACCAATAAACCAATCTACCGGGGGGGGGGCCAGAGGCTCGCGGAGGGGCCCCACCCAGGGGCCGCCCACCCAGGGGCCAGAGGGCACACCGCAATGCTGACCGCCGGCTCTTTGCCCGCTCCCCTGCCAGTGACGCCAATGAATGTATGCTGCCACGGCCACCACCACCACCACCGCCACCACCACCACCGCCACCACCACCACCGCCACCACCATCATCACCATCACTACTCTTACAACACGCACACGCACACACGCACACATGCACACGCAGGGTGGACGGACCCATGGGCGATGAGGGCTCCGAGGAGGACGAGCAGGAGCAGCAGGGGTCCCAGGGCGGCCGGGAGCCGGGGCAGCAATGGGAGCTGCAGGTGTGTGTGTGTGTGTGTGTGTGCGTGTGTGTGTTTGTGTGTGTGCGTGTGTGTGTTTGTGTGTGTGTGTGTGTGTGTGTGTGCGTGTGTGTGTTTGTGAGAGCGATTTGAGGGGGGGAGCGATGTGAACATGGGGGCATTGGGTGCGGGGCGGCCACTGTCTTGGTGCGATGATGACACACACACACACACACACACACACACACCTGGGGCCCATGTGTTCGCGCCTTGCCACCCGGCCGCACCCACCTTACCAGCCTGCCTCGTTAGCTCTCCCTCCCTCTCCCACCTGTAGACCTCCCTGCCCTGTCTCCCCCCCCCCTCTCTCCACACCCACCCCCGGCCCCCCCGCCCCGCCCCCTACACACCACCGCCCCCACCCCCCCCACACACACAGGAGTTCTCCTACCACGGCCACCACCTGCTGCTGGACCCGCGCACGCAGCGCGTGTACTTCCTGCCCGAGGAGGAGCCGGAGCCGCAGGCGGGGAGGCGGAGGAGGAGGGGGGTGGGGCCTGGTGGGGGCGGCAACTGGCCCACCCTGGTTGGCAAGATGGAGGTGAGTGGTGGACCAGGGGCGGGGGGGGAGGGGGAGGGGGGGAAGGGGGGGGGAGGTAGTTTATTACAGAAACCAAAGCGAGTTAAGCGACCATTTCAACCCGGGGGGGAGGGAGGAGGGGGCAGGCAGCAGCAGCGGCGAGGAGGAGGAGGAGGAGGAGCGGTTGGAGCGCTGCCAGGAGCCCCAACAACAGCCAGGGGTGGGGTTGGGAGGCGGCGGCCGGGTGCTGCAATGGCAAGCTGCAGGGCCGCGGCCATGCCTCCCTCTCTCACGCCCACCGCACCCGCCCGCTGCTCCACCGCTCCGCCCCTCCCCCCACTCCCCAGTACGACGGCCGGGTGGCGGTGGCGGCCCCGCTGCCGCCCGACGCGCTGTGGGCGGCGCTGGACGCGTACCTCAAGGACAACAAGATGCAGCTGCAGCAGGTTGGCGTGCGTGTGTTTGTGGGTTTGTGTGTGTGTACGCGTGTGTATTTGTGTGTGTGCGTGTGTGCGAGTGTGTGCGAATGTGTGCGAGTGTGTATAGGGGGGGGTTCGGGAATGGGGATGGGTGGGGACATGGAAGGGCGGAGGGCTAGGCTAGCTCAGGCCCAGCAATGCCTCCATGCAAGGTCCTAGGCTGGGTTTATCCGGGGGGGGGGGGCGGCAGTGGGGCCAGCAAGCAGGCAGGCTGGCCGGGCGGTGGGCCGGGTGGTTGTAATACCAGCCCAAGCCAAACCAAACCAAATGCATGAGAGCGAGGTGTGGGGCCCTGGCAGGAGGGGGCGTGCTGGTCAGGCGGGCAGGGCGGACCCCACCGGGCGGCGGGCTGGAAGGGCCGGGGCAGCGAGCACTGCTGGGGGTTGCAGGGTGGGGTGTGCTGCAGGGAGGTGTGAGGGGCACGAGTGCATCACCCCCCCCCCCTACACACACACACACACACACCACCACCACCACCCACCTGCTCCTCCGCGCCAACCTCCACCGAAGTCGAAGCAAGCAAGCACTGAACGCCGCGCTTGCTGCCCCACCTGCCCTGCCCCTGCCTCATATCACCTGGCCCTACCACGACCGCCACCCCCCCCGCAACACCGTGCCGCAACACCCACACCCCACCTGCCCCCCCTCCCCCCGCCGCCCCCTTCCACCCCCTTCACCCGCACGCAGCTGTACGCGGGCTACGACTCGGACGGCAACGGCTGCCTGGACCCGGCCGAGCTGGGGCAGCTGCTGGGCCAGCTGCTGCGGGGGGGCGGGGGAGCGGGAGGAGGGGGAGGGGCAGGAGGGGGCTTCAGGCCGGCGCAGCTCAAGTACGCGGCGGTGAGTGCATGGGCGGTAGCGGCTGGTGGCGGTGGCGGTGTGGACGGTGGATAGTGGGCACCCATACGGATGGACAGGTTGGAATGGTCGCTTTGGTTTTCGGAATAATCTACCTTCCACCCCCACCCCCCCCCCCTCTTCGACTACTTCAACCTAACGAGTATTTCGTTGTATTACCTTAATTGCATTCCTCAACTCCGCTTCCTTTAGATTGGTTTAGTTTGGGCTGGTAACCACAACCCCCCACACACATACACCTCTACCCACCCCTGCTGCCTGCCCGTTCCACTCCTCTCTCTATATATATATCCTTGCAACCCCCGTGACCCACCCACCTCACCCACCACCCCCACACACCCCTCCTGCCCCCGCACCCCCACCAGGCCATGATGGACACCAACTGCGACGGCTCCGTCTCCTACGGCGAGTTCCTGGCCGCCGCGCGCGACAGCCTCAAGGCCGCCACCGCGCTCAAGGCCGAGCTGGCCAGGCGCCCGCAGCCGCCGCAGCTACCACCACCACCGCAGCCGCCCTCGCCGCAGCGATCGACCGCCTCTGTCCGCAGCGCCGCCAGCGGCAGCAGCAGCAGGCAGCAGCCGCCGCCCTCCGAGCCGCCGGCGGCGGAGCCGTCTGGCGGCGCCGCCAGCGTGCGCAGCAGCGGGGCGGCTCCCTCCTCTGTACGGCAGCAGCCGTCGCGCCAGCCCTCGCAGCAGCCCTCGCACCGCTCAGTGGCGTATGACGAGGCGGAGGACGTGCCCGCCTCCGCCTCTTTGGCCGCCGCCACGGAGCCGGAGCTGGAGCCGGAGCCGGGGCGTCTGTCAGCGCAAGCCTCAGTGCCGGCGCCTGCTGAGGAGGAGGAGGAGGGCGCGGCGGCGTCGGTGCAGGATGAGGGCGAGGAGGGCCCAGAGGCGCTGGAGGGGCCCGGCGGGTCCGCGGACGGCTCGCCGTCACGGCGGCGGGCGCTGAGCCCTGGGCGACGCTGGAACCGGCGCCAGGCCGCCGCCGCCACCGCGCGCTGGCTGGCCAGCCGCGCCCCGCTGCCGCCGCCGCACAGCCCGGGGAGCCTGCCGGCGCCGCCGCAGCCGCCGCAGGGCATGGTGAGTGGTGGCTGGGCTGCGTGCAGTGTAGTGCGTGCAGTGCGTGCGCGCATTCGTGGGGGTTACCATGGAATCCACTGCACCCCCACTGCAGCACCCCCACTGCACCACCCCCACGGGTCGTTTCGCTTTTGGTTTCTGGAATGAACTACCCACCACCCCCACCACCATCACCACCACCACCGCCCCCCCTCCCCGACCACCCCACCACCACCACCAACAGGCCACGCTGCGCGCCAAGGTGCACACGGGGCACAAGTTCCCCGTGTCGGCGGTGGCCTTCTCCCCGGGCGGCGGGCTGCTGGCCACCGCCAGTCGGGACGTGCGGCTGTACGACGTGCGGGCGGGGGGGCGGCTGCGCGCGGTGCTGGACGGGCACGGCGGCCTGGTGCGCTGCCTGGCCTTCAGCCCGGACGGCCGCCAGCTGTGCAGCGGCGCGGACGACGCGGTGGTGAGAGGGAGGCCTGGGGGGGGCGGGGGGGGGGCGGGGCCTTGCGGGGGGCTGCGCGGGGCTGCTGGAGGTTGCTGGTAAACAGTCCAGTTGAGAAACAAAATGCGAAGATCATGACTGCGCTGCAGCTGGGGGGGGGCAGCTGTGGATGCCTTGGGGTGTGGGGGCAGCTGGCTGGTACACGTGGGCGTACGTGTGCCAACGGCGCACGATTTAATGGATTTGTAGTGAACCTCCGCACCTCAACATCCGGCCGCCCGCCTGTCCCTGTCGCGCCTCTCTCTGCCGCGCCTGTCCCTGCCGCCGCCGCCCTTGCAGGTGCTGGTGTGGAACCTGGAGGCATGCCTGGCGCTCAGCCGGCCGGGGCAGGTGGCGGTGCTCACGCCTCCCGGCTTCCCCAGCACCTCCAACCCCACCGCTGGCGCCCCTGTGGCGCCCGCAGGCCAGCCCCTCACTGCCTCCGGCGCCGCCGCCGCCACCGCCGCGCCCCTGACCGGCGGCACGCCGCGCAGCGCCGCTGGCGGCGGCGGCGGCGGCGGCAGTAGCACCGGCCGGCCCGGCAGCACCGGCGGCCTGGGCGGCAGTAGCAGCACCATGGGCGGCAGTAGCAGCAGTGGCGGCTCCTTCCACCCCATGCAGCGGGTGGTGAGCAAGGCCCTGCGGCGGCACCACAAGCCGGTCCTGGCCATGGCCGCTACTGCCGACTCCAAGTACCTGGTCACGGGCGGCGCGGACCGCACGGTGCGGGTGTGGGACACCGGTAGCGGCTACTGCCTGGCCACGCTGAGGGGGCACCACGGAGACGGTGAGCAAGGCGGGGGCTGGGGAAGAGGGGACGAGGGGAAGAGGGAAAGAGGGGAGCGGACGGGTTGTGTACGGTTTTCCCGTACCCAATAACTAGCGTGTGACCAAGGAAGTCCGAAGTGGGGTGCAAGGTGGCGCCCGCCCATGTGGGGGTTAGCGTGCGGGTGTGTGTGTGTGTGTGGGGGGGTTGTGGTTACCAGCCCAAAGTAAACCAAACGGGGGGCGTGCATCAAGGGCACGGCCTGCCCAGCTACCCGCCTCCGCCCAATACGGTACCCTGCCCCCTCATCCCCACCCACATCCCCACCCGCTACCTGCGCATGCAGTGACGTCGCTGGCTGTGACGCCCAACGGCAAGCACATCTACAGCGGCGGCAGCGACCGGGTGGTGTTCGTGTGGGACTTCAACACCGGCGAGTGCGTCAGGCAGCTCAAGGTGGGTGGGGTGGGGTGGGGTGGGGTGGGGTGGGGTGGGGTGGGGTGGGGTGGGGTGGGGTGGGGTGGGGTGGGGTGGGGTGGGGTGGGGTGGGGTGGGGTGGGGTGGGGTGGGGGCACACGGAGGTGGGTAGGGGCGCTGGCTGGCGGCGCAGACAGCGGCGGCCGGGCGCGAGGAGCGGGAGGGGGTCCGGGGAATGAAGACCAGGGGGATGGGCTCTACTGCACTCGGGTGCAATCAGCAGGAGGTGCATTCAGCGGTCTCATGGCGCCCTGACCTATGGAGCCTATGGACCCTGTGTGTGTGTCGCCCCACCTGCATGGAAACCACCTGCACGCCTCCACCCCACACCCTCACACTCCCACGCACCCCCACACACCCTCACACACCCCCACACACCCCCACACCCTCACACCCTCACACCCTCACACACCCTCACACCTGCATCACACCCTCACCCCCTTACTGTACCTGTTGCACCTGGCTGCGCCTTCTCCCTAACCCTAATGCGTGTACCCCCCCTGCAATGGTCCCTTTGATTTCTGGAATACACTCCCCCCCCCCACACACAAACCTCACGGCCCCCCCAGGGCCACAAGGGCGCGGTGAGCACCATCAGCCTGGCGCCGGACGGGCAGTGGCTGGTGACTGGCGGGCACGATAAGGTGAGGGGGGCAGCTGGGGGGGGGGGAGCCGGAAGAGGTGGGGAGTGGGGTAGGGGGTTGGTACATACCAGTGGCCCATCCTATACCAAGAAACAAAACTAGCGAGCGAAGCGCAGGCACAGACAGGGGGAGGGGGAGGGGGAGGGGGACGTGTCACTGCGTAGGCCACTGGGCGGGTGGAGGTTGTGAACACATCTGAAGACCTCCACCACCTTGGTACACAAATCCCCTCCGCCGACCCTGTGGCTCCTACCCGCCCAACCCCGAACCAACCCGCCTGCTCCCGCCACCACGCTCCCAACCGCTCCCACCCCTCCTCACACACACACACACACCACACACACGCCCAGGCGCTGCGCGTGTGGGACGCCTCCAACGGCACCGAGCTGGCGGTGCTGCCGGCGCACGGCGGCGCGTTCGGCGTGGTGAGCAG
This sequence comes from Chlamydomonas schloesseri, assembly GCA_016834595.1. Classification (NCBI taxonomy): domain Eukaryota; kingdom Viridiplantae; phylum Chlorophyta; class Chlorophyceae; order Chlamydomonadales; family Chlamydomonadaceae; genus Chlamydomonas; species Chlamydomonas schloesseri. The sequence goes on along the minus strand of JAEHOD010000028.1, from coordinate 102,222 downwards.
CGCGCTGTCGCCGTGCGGCTCCGTGATCGCCAGCGGCGGCTACGACCACCTGGCCAAGCTGTGGGACGCCAATAGCGGCCTGGCGGTGGCCACCCTGGAGGGGCACCGGCACATGGTGAGGGGGCGGGCAGGGGAGCTGGGGGGAGGAGGAGGAGGAGGAGGAGGGGGAGAGGAGAGGGGAGAGGAGGAGAGGGTCCTGCTGGGGTGTTGAGGCGATGGAGCGGAAAGAGGGGAGCGAGAGGGGAACGAGGGAACGGGGCATTGCGGAGGGCGTCCCTGCTGCGTCCCTGTTGCGGCACTGGCCGCGCCTGGAGGCGTGTGCTGCACACTTGCACCCCAGCCTCTGCCCCAAACCACCCACGCGCCTTCACCTTCCACCTCCCCGCTTCTGGTTTCTAAAATGAACTATCCCCCCCTCCCCCCATTTAAATGCATGGACCCCCCCCCCAGGTGTCCTCGGTGGCCTTCTCGCCGGACGGCACCCTGCTGGCCACCGCGGGTCGGGACGACGAGGTGCGGCTGTGGGACTTCGACCCCGCCTACCCCTACCTGTCCGCATCCACCAGGGCAGCAGCCGCAGCAGCAGGAGGCGGAGCGAGCCGCACCGGCAGCAGGCCCCGGACCGCCGGAGGGGCAACCACCCCCGGCGCCAGTGCCTATACAAGCTACAGCAATGGGGGCTCGCCCAATGGCACCCTGGGCGGGGCGGGCGATGCGGCGGTGCCGCGGCCGGCGGAGCAGGCGTTCAATCGGCACTGGGAGTGCCTGTTCGGGGCCAGGGGGCGCGCGGCGGGCAAGACGGCGGCGGAGGCGGCGGCTTTCGTGGCGCCCACGGAGCGAGGGCGGACGCGGGCAGGCAGCACGGGGCGGGGGGTGGTGCGGCCGGGCACGGCGCCGGCGGGCGGGCGGCGGTGGTGAGGGCTTTTGTGCGTGGTGGCGTCGCGTGTGCAATTCATGTATAGATACGTTATGTTATTACGAGGGTTAGGTGCGCAGGTGTGTTCGCAGGTGTGCAATCATGCATCTTGCATACCAGTACGTGTGTGTGTGTGTTATAGAGATCACAAGGGAGGGAACAACGTGTGTGTGTGTGTGCGGTCTGGGGGTGCTACTGGTACATTACATAATTCCCGTTATCAGTCTGCTGCAATGCAGGAGCTGCATAGCTATATGGTTGACTTTGGCACATTCGGTGTGCATTGAGTGTACTGCACTGAATTGCAATGATACACTGCCCAGCCATGCTGTCTAGCCCACAGCATTCCTGATTCTGCCCAAACTAGACGCTGGCTTGAGAATGCGGGTGAAGAGGGGACAGAAAGCCCTGTGCTGAGGGGGCGGCTGAGGGGATGTGGCGCTTGGCAGCGTGAGGGACCCAAGCACGGTGCCAACTAATCAATTTGGTAGCTCCGTGCGGAACCAGGTGTAAAACTGCATAAACCCTGCTGACCGGTCTGGCACATGCAACCACCTAAGCAGTCGGTCGGTTGCGTGAGGGCGTGCTCAGGTGGAGGATTCGGGGCCCCGCTGCATGAGCGACAGCAGCCGTCACGGGTCCAATCACGGGTCAGCGGGCTGTTACTCGTTTTTCTGCCGCACGTCTCCCGCGAGCTCCGCAAGTCTTGCTCTGAGTCGTTATGATAAAAGCACTCTGAACACTGCTGTCCATGTTGTAGGGGCACACGAATAATGAGGCAAGCTGCCGCAGCGCGAAGACGCGCTGGCAACAACAACGACGACGCAGATGAGCCCGCAGATGTGATTTCCTATTTCATTGGGCTAAAGTATCAGCCCACCGCTGCTGCTTCTGCGGCGCAGCCGGAGCCGGAGCCAGAGCCGCCACCACCGCAGCAGCAGCAGCAGCCGGACATGCGGCGCGTGCAGGCGCTGATGGGGCTGGCGCAGGAGCACCTGCGGGCGCACGTGGTGGTGGGCACGGACGGCGCCCAGCTGGTGACCGCCCCGGGACTGGCCCAGCCCGGCCCCATGTCGGCGGCGGTGGTGGAGGCGCTGCTGGCGGCGCACTGCTGGGCCGCGCACTCGCTGGCTGCCGCGCACGACCGCGGGGCGCAGGCGCAGCAGGCAGCAGCGCTGGCGGAGATGATGGTGAAGACCGGCAACGCGCTCACAATGTGGCTGCCCCATGCCTGGGCGCTGACGGGGCGGGTGCGGCTGGCGGTGCTGCGTGCGGGCGTGCTGGGCGCGTACGGCCGCATCGCGGCGCGCTCGAAGGTGCTAGGGCTCAGCATAGGCGGCGGCGGCAGCGGCAGCAGCAGCAGTAGCGCTGTGGGCGGTGTTCATAGCAGCGGGAACGCGCCGGGCAGGAATGCGCAAGACGCGACAGCGCGTCGTCAGCAGCGCACGGTGGCTGCGGCAGATGGGGCAGGGTGGTGTCAGGCGGCGTTTGAGCAGTGCCAAGCTGTCAGTGTGGTGGTGTTTACGATGAAGAGGCTGCTGCAGCTCAGCTGCGGTGACGACGACGACGACGACGACGACACCTGTCAAGGCCCAACACAGCCACTGCCCCAGCCCGAAAGGAATGAGAGAGCACCCGTCTCAGCCGCCGCCGCCGCTGCCGCCGCCGAGCCGGTGGACCCGCAGCAGGTGCGCACCGAGCTGCTGGCGGAGCTGGACCGCAGCCAGCTGCTGGAGCACCTGGCGGCGGCCTGCCTCAGCCTGCTGGCAGTGGGGGCGGCCGCCCGGCCGCCGGAGGAGGAGGAGGAGGCGTCACTGCCGTCGGCTGCGGGCGCTGGCCCATCCGCGTCAGTGGCGGCCGCGGGTCTCGGTGCCGTTGACGGTCACACCTACAACATGGCGGTGTCAGCCACGACCATGGTGACATTCCAGACGCTGCAGGAAGTGGTGATGCAGCTGCTGGGTGTCACCGACCTCACCGACCTCGCAGCACGGGGCGCAGCGGTGGGCCCTGCTGCTGTCGTTCAGGCGCAGGCGTCAGGAACGGCAGCAAGCACCAGTACCGGCACCAGCACCGGGCTTGGAACCGCGTCCGGTGCCTCCGGTGACGGGGTGGCGGCGGCGCTGCGGCGGCTGGTGGGCGGGCCCTCTGTGCAGCTGCTGGCCGTGTGGGGGCTGGACCACGCCCGCTGCAGTGTGGCGGCGGCGGCAGCGGCGGCGGCGGCGGCAGCGGCGGACCGAGGGGCGGCTGGACGGGCAGCAACCTCAACACATGCGGCGCCTGCCATTAGGCTGGGGTCGGGCCGTCTCCCGCCGCACCTGCTGTGTCATCTCAAGACGCGGCCGGTCTGCAGCCTGCAGGATGCGCAGACGGACGCGGCGGTGCTGGTGGAGGCGGCGGTGGCGGTGCTGCAAGACACGGTCGGCGGCGGGCCAGGAGGCAGCCGCGGTGGCGGCGGCGGTGGCGGCGTCAGTGACCCGCAGCGGCAGCAGCAGCAGCAGCCCCAGCAGCCCCAGCAGCTGTCCGCCCCCTACCCCGCCGTCCATGTGTATGACCTGCTGCAGCTCTGCACGGTCGGCGGGCTGTGTGCGGGACCGCCAGCTCCTCCCCCTTCTCCCCCTCTCCTGGCGGAGGCGCTCGGCTACCTGCCGCCCGTGCTGCTGCGGCTGCTGACGCAGCTGCGCCCGCAGCAGCTGGCAGCGCGGCTGCCGGGTCTGTGGCGGGCGCTGGTGGCGCTACTGGACCCGACTGAGTACGGCGCGGCCGCGCTGACGTCCATGGCTAAGGCGCTGCGACTGGGTGCGCCAGCGCCGCAGCAGACGACCCTGGCGCCAGCAGCACAGGCACAGCAGGGGGCACAGCAGCAGGGGGCCTGCTGCCCCACCCTGCACTGCGCGCTGGACGCGGGTCTGCTGCCTGCCCTGGAGCGGGGGGTGCGAATGCCAAACGTCACGCTGCCGCTGCTGCAGCTGCTGCTGCGTGGCTCGGGCGCCTGGCCGGCGCTGCTGGCGCACGGCCACCTAGCGGAGGCGGCGGCGCTGGTGGCCAGCCTGACGGTGGCGCTGCGCGTACCTGACCAGCGCTTTGACCTGCGGCATAACGAGCGGCCGCTGAGGTGCAGCGCCGCAGAGCTGCTGGAGCAGCTGCTGGCGGTGATGGAGGCGGCAGGGGGGCACCGGGAGGCAGCAGCAGCAGTGGCAGTGGCAGTGGCTGCTCCGGCTGACGTGCCGCCGCACGGCGTCCAAGGTGCCTGCGGGACCGCTACGAGCGACGGCGGCAGTGGAAGCGCTGCGAGCACCACCAGCACCACCACCACCACCAGCAGCAGCCTGCTGTGGCCCGCCGGCAGCCGCCAGGTCTGTAGAGACGGCGGCCCGCAGCTGGGGGTGGCGGACCTGGCGGCGGCGGGCGGCGTGCCGGCGGCGGGCTCGGCGGCGGCGGCGCAGCAGGTGCTGCTGGCCTCTCTGGCGGCGCAGTCCTGGCTGCCGCTGGTGCTCGGGCTGGTGGCGGACCTGGCCGGCCCCATGTGCCTCAGCGGCAGCTGCAGGGGCGGTGAGGGTGGAGGCGAGGGTGGTGGCGGCGGTGAGGGTGGCGGCGATGCACTAGCCGCTGAGCAAGTGATGCTGGGCGGCGCGTGCTCGGTGGCGGCGCGGGTGCTGTGGCAGGTTGCGGCCGCCAGCAGCAGCAGTGGGACCGAGGGAGGCGGCGGCAGGGGTGGCGCCGCCAGTGCAGCAGCGGCAGAGGAAGCAGCCGGTGCAGCGGGTGTGCGGGCTGCAGGCTGGGCCCGCCGCCTGGTGCGGCCGTGTGCGGAGGCGTTAGTGCAGACATGCATCGCGGTCACGTCGGCGCACGTGCGTGGAAGCCCACTGAATCCGGATCTCGAGGCTGGCCTGCTGGATGTGATCCAGGCCTACCTGGTGCTGGATCCGGACCTGGCCCTGGGGCTGGCGCGTGTGCAGCCGCAGTACCCCGCCGCTTCATCTGCTGCCATGAGCGCCGCTTGGCGAGTTGGCATGCTCGGCAGCGGCGTACCTGACTTTCTTGGAGCTTCCTTGTCCGTCCTCAGGAAGCTGCTGGCTGCGGCGGAGCGGCGCGGGCGGCGGCCGCTGCTGTCTGTGCTCCTGGCGGCAGACCTGCTGCTGAATGACGTGGAAGACGAGGAGCTGGGCCTCCAGATCAGCTCATCGGCAAGGTTGGTGGACCAGATGCGGCACGGCGCCCTCATGACCTTCCTAGCTGGCGGCAGTGACGGGGGCGGTCCGCGCAACAGTGCATACACAGGGCCACAGGAGTTAGAGGCGGCCGCCGTTGCAGCGGCGGTGGCGGCAGCCAACTGGCTGTTGCCGCCGGCGGAGGTGCAGTCCCGGCTGCAGGCGGCGGGGGTGGTGCTGTGCGGCAACCCCGCCTGCAGCAACCTGGACGGCCCCACTGCGCTCATCCGGCCGGGCGGCGGCAAGACCTGCTCACGCTGCCGGGCGGTGACGTACTGCTGCGGCGTCTGCCAGCTGCAGCACTGGAAGGAGGGAGGCCACAGCCGGGCATGCGCCGCAATGGTGGCAGCAGGGGCAGCAGCGGTAGCAGGTTTGGGGGCTGCAGCGGCAGCCGGCCGCAGCTAGATAGCTGGCTAGACCTGGGCTATCTATCGGCAGAGTGGTAAGGGCGGCCATAAGGTTGCAGCCCGGTGCTTGAGGAGCTTGCCGTCGTGGATCGACCGCAGTGATTGCGTGAGAGTGTTGAGTGTGGCGAAGGTACGTGTGGCCACTGTTCTGCAATGCTGATCAGTGGCTGGCTGGGCCATCAGGGATTAACAGCGCGTATGTGTGTGGCTGGGATGCGCCCGGGTGAACCAGTTGTTCCGTGCAGTAAAAGACAATAAACAGCCGCTATTCTGGAACGTGTTACCGACACGCGCTAGAACGTGTACCGTATGCGGGACGACACCGTGGGGCGACACCCCATGGGGTGGATAGTTGGGCGAAAAAATAAAACAAAGGGTGTCAGCTTTGTACAGCTGGAAAATGGGCTGAGCCCCAATATGGTCACAGGCTGGGTGGCTACTTCAAGCGAATGAGCTTTAGACCCGTGCCGACGATGATCCAGCTCAAGGCTTAGTAGGACTCGGTCAGCACAAGGCACGCTGAATCCCACACGCACGGTGAATCCCTCACGCCATCCCACGCCATCCCACACGCACTGTGAATCCCTCACGCCATCCACGCGAGTCAAGGGCCCCCTCGCCACCAAGTCCACGCATTTTGTAGCCCTCTACCGCACTGCAGACGTCCCCGATGCCCGACATTCCTCGGGCTAGGCGCAGGGTGGGAGCGACGCCGGGGCTCCTCGGCACTTCAGGAGGGGCGACAGACGGGGCTCCGCAAGTTGCCACAAACTGGCGCGTTAGTCCCCTGCGTTGCTTGCCGCCAACATAGCTTGCTTTATAGGCCCTACAAACGCGGGTGTTTGCGACCATCCTCGCGACGTCGCGAAAGGCAAATGTGCGGAGGCACTTCTCGCTCCGCCCGAATTTTCCCTGCCGCCTATTTCCATGCAATAGGCAATAACAAATAATTATACGTGGCAGTCACGGTTTGCGCCAGTATGATACTTTTTACCGCGAACGGACCGGGGTAATTTGGGCTGGGCTCAGCCCAAACAATTTGAGTTTGAGTGTGTTACAGTAGGACCCTCCTCGGGCTCACGGCGCTCTCCCCAGCGCATCACTACTGACAGCCGAAGCTGAGTCGTACTAAAACTAAGGTTAAGTCAACGACAAAACAAAGGTAAGGCTACGACCAGGTCTTGTGGCACACAAGTCTTAGCAAGGCACGACAGGGCACGACTGAAGCACTGAGTTGGAAGGCCAGGCGCACACACCGAGGGCACAGCAGAAGAGTTGGTGGTCAAGATAGCAACTACGCCGGTTCAGATGCATAAGACAAACATGACACAAACATTTGATCGCAGTAGGAGGCGTTTGCAGTTCCTATTTGTTTATGGTTATATTAAAACTCAATGTATAGGTATGCATCCGGGCTTCTGTAGCTTAGTGGTAGAGCGTTCCCTTCGTAAGGGAAAGGTCCTGAGTTCGACCCTCAGCAGGAGCAGAGCCACTTCTTTTTACACCAGCGCACTCTCCCAGGACCCGGCAGTTTGAGAGTGGCCCGGTAGCAACGTTTTACACTGGCGCACCCGTCCCAAACCTGCACCGGCAGGTTATGGCAGTCTTTTTACACATCTAGACCCGTTGACTGGCCGCAGGGCGACCGGGCCGGACCTGGTGTTTGTGGTCTCAGGCCAGCGTCGCAGCCCCCCCCCGGTCTCAGGTGGCTGGTTTGGCAGAATAGTTTATGCACGCTGGTACGCAAAAGCACAGCCAGCAACCTATTGCACCAGGCCACTGGGCGCCCGGTTTCGCCCGATGATGAGGGTCTGCGAACCCTGGACTCTCGGGCCAATAGCCACTCTTCATGCCCTTCACTGGCGGGGGTGTCCCTGCAGCGGCGGCGGCAGTCCGCGAGTCCTCATGCAGCCAACCCACACTGTCAACCCCTACCCCTTTCCATCATCGCGCCCATGCCCTACTTGGAATTCAGCCTAAGTTAAGACATGCGCCCTGGTCTTCAGCCTACGCCCTTTGGCTCTTGGAGGTTGGAACGCTCTGGAAGATGTGCCCGAATGTTGACAGCAGACGCGCTGGACAAAACAGGTGTGTGATTTCAGGCTATCACCTTTCCCGTGCGAAGGCAACGCTCTACCACTAAGCTGCGGCAGCCCACATCCTCACATCCTCGGGAGGAGAGGAAGCCGAGGAAGCGGGGATGACCGCAGCCTCATTCTGCTTAAACACAACCTCAAACACTGGGGAACTGCAAACGCCTACTATTGCGATCAAGGATTCGTGTGCTGTGACAGGTCCCGGTGTTCATAAGTGAGTATGTACGCAGGGGCACAAGGCCTCATTCTCACATGCGCGAACGCGACACGCACACGACACATCCAGCAAGCCAGCAGCTAGCAGGCTCAATGCATGTACGTGCAAGTGCAGGGAAGGCCACATCCCTCAAGTCTCAAATCTCAATGTTTTTGTATCTGCCCACCTCCGACACACCAAGCAGACGGACACGGCGGCACTGAATCACCTCAATAGGTCGTGACAGACTTGGGGGCCCCTGATGGTGCTAAACGCAACCTCTCCTCAGACTCACATCCAACCAATCAATGCTTAATTCCCTGCGCCCTTCACATCTGCTGGTGCTGGTGCTGGTGCTGGTGCTGGTGCTGCTGCTGCTGCTGCTGCTGGTGGACCCGCAGCAGCAGCAGCAGCAGCAGACGCCTGTCGCGGCGGCACCGGGCCCCCGCCGGCCGCCGCCGCCGCCGCCGCCGCCAGGTAGGCCCGCAGGCGCGACGGCGAGTCGGTGCACAGGCCGTCCGCCCCCGCGGCCAGGCAGGCGGCGAAGGCGGCCTCGGTGTTGACGTCGCCGAACAGCACCACCGCCACACCGCGGGCCTGGGGTGGGTGGGCGGGTGAATGGAGCCGCGATGGATGGAGCCGGTGATTGGTCGGGGAAGCAAGGACAGGGGGTAGCTAGCCGACGTGGGGTAGGGTTTCAGCAGCAGCCGAGCCGCGGTCATCAGCAGGTGGGCGTTACTAGCCACCCGCATGCATGCAGGCATGTGACATGCAACCTACGCACACGCACGCCAACCACATGCACGCAAACCCCCTACCCTTAACACCACACGCACCAAACCGCCCCACCCACCTGCAGTGCCCGAAAGAAGTCCGGCAGCAGCAGTGAGGCCCCCGTGTCCGCCTGCAGCTGCCCCTCGCCACCACCCCCGCCACCTGCTGCCCCTTTGCCCCCTGCAGCTGCTGCTCCTCCCTTGTCGTCAAGCTGCTGCTGCTGCTGCTGCTGCTGCCTCCTCGCCTCCGCCTGCGCCGCCTGCGCCTCCGCCTTCTTCACCTCCGCCGCGGTGGCCGCGCGCATGAGGCGCAGCACGGCCCGGCCCAGCCAGGTGCCGGCGGCGGCGGGCTGCAGGCGCCAGGGCAGGATGACGGCGGACTCGTAGCTGTCCGGGGCAGGCGGGGTCGACGGGTGCGTGGGGTGCGTGGGGGCGGGGTGGGTGAGCGGGTGGGCAGGAGGGTGGGAAGAGACTCGTTACCAGCACACTGCGCAAGAGCGACCTGGGTTCGAGAGGCAGGGGGCCGAGTATGCGGTGGATAAGGCTGGCGGCCCCTCCGCCTTGTCCTCCCCCAGCTCCCAGCCCGGCCCCCCCCCCTGCCCCGCCCAGCCCCCTGCCCCTTCCCCTTCCAACCCCCCTGCCCCCACCCCCACCCCACACGCACATGGGCACCTCCGCCAGCCGCCCCGTCAGGTGCGCCGCCAGCAGCAGCAGCGCCCGCGGCGCACTGGCGAACAGCGGGCGGGCGGGGTCGGCCGCATACAGCTGGCAGCAGGTGGCGTGGTGGAAGGAGCCCCACAGCACACCCGCGCCCGCGTAGCCGGAGCAGGAGCCGGAGGCGGCAGAGGGGGCGGGGTTGGGGGCGGGCGAGGCAAAGAGTGGGGAGGTTTGAGGACCTCCTCCTCCTGCTGCTGCTGCTGCTGCTCCTGCCGGCTGCGGCGGCGGCAGGGGCCGGTACCGGGCCACCAGCTGCGCCACCGCCGCCACCAGGGCCGGCGACGGCACCTTTACGTCGATCTGCAGCGGCATGGCCGGGAACTCGCGCAGCACCTGCAGCACAGGGCGGGACAGGAGGCTTGTTTTGGGGGGGAGGGGGCGATGGTGGTGAGGGCGTTGCAAGAATCGATGGGGGCAGGCAGGTGGTTCAGGGTGGCATAAGGGGTGGCGGCGGCGGGGCAGTGCGATCGGGGAGGGAGGAGAGGGGACGCTGGCTAGTTCATCTATACCGCCTTGTTCACAAACGCGAACCCAGCGGGGCACTGGGTCCTCTCGTACCCTTCCACCCCCCCCCCCGGCATATTCACATACACACCTCCTCGAGCAGCGGCATGCGGGTCGCGTCTGGGTCGCTGCCGCTGCTGCTGCTGGCGGCGGCGGCAACGTGAGCGGTGGTGGGCGTTGCGGCCGCCGCCGCAGCCGCCTCCTTACCCCCCTTCCCCTCCTTCCCCTCGGACGGGGCCGGGTCCGGGCCCGGGTCCGGGGGGTGCCTCAGCAGCGCCGGCAGGTCCGCCACCGCGTAGTCCGCCACACGCCCGCGCCGCGCCGGCCCGCCCGCCCCCCTGCGGCCGCCGCTACCACTGCTGCTGCCGCCCGGTCCGCCATTGCTGCTGCTGCTGCTGCTGCTGCTACTGCCAGCGCCCTTGGGCCGTGGCCCGGGCCCGGGTCCGCACAGTCGGGCCAGGTCGTCCGAGTCGTGGCACACCACCACGGCGCCGTCGGCACTGAGCTGCACGTCCAGCTCCAGCAGGTCGGCGCCTTGGGAGGGGTGCGGGGGGGGGGGAGGGGAGGGGTGCGGGGGGGGGGGGTAGGGGTGAAGGGGAGGGGGGGTTGGTTCACTCCAGAAACCAAAGGTGGGGGTGTAGGAGGGGAGGAAGGTTGCAAGGATACACGGCGGTGAGCGGGGTTAGGGGTGTCAAGCATGCGCAGGGGAAAGCGGCAGATGGTACAGAGATGATGGGCGGTAGGTCGTCGGATGTCCGGTTGAATAAGGGGGCGGGAGGGAGGGAAGGAAGGAGGGAAGTGGTGGGCGTTGACCCAGCGTCCGCAAGGCGAGGCGGGGCAAGGTGTGGGGTGCAGCACCGGCACCGCACCCCCCCCCGGCACAAAGCAGCGCGCGGCGCGGCCCCTCTATCTCACCCACCCACAGCCACCGAGTTGCGGAAGGCGGGCAACGTGTTCTCCACGTAGCGCAGAGGTGGTGGTGGACCGCAGCCGCCCGGCCCCGGCCCCGGCCCCTGCGGCTCCCGCGGCTCCAGCTCGCGGTCGCCGCCGCGGTGGCTGTACACCAGCAGCGGGAAGTCAATGCGCGGCGTCTGCGCGGGCGGGGCATTGCCGATGCCCTTTGGCAGCGGGGTTGCCCATGCCAGAAAGCGATACGCCAACGATGATACTAGTTTTCCAGTCAGTGACATTTTTGCTTGGTTGCATTAAATGGCGGTGGTCATTCGCGGCGCTGCGAGATTTGTTTGGGCTTGTAACCGCTTTCGGCCAAGCTCGCAAAGCTTGCAACGTGACGTGGTCCAGTATTTACTACCTTACAAGGCTACTGAAGTTCCGTTTGAATTTCTTGGGATGCATGCAGGTGGACAGCTTGCGACAGCATTTGACGTGTGGCATGGCACCTCGCCTCGATTACGGACATGCGATTGGGGCCACGCCAGCTCCCCGCCCTGACTTGCAACGCGTCTACCTCCCCCAGCTCCATCCCGCCGCAAGTCACCCAGTAGTCAAAATCTCTCTGCACCGGTGCACACACACCGCCCTGCTGCTGATCCCTCGACCCTGGCCGCAATTGGTCACCAGGTTCTAGGCTGTTACAATCGATTTCCGCACGTGATCTTCCTGAGATCACGCCCACACCTCCGTTTCCGCCTGTGCTAGGCACGCCCCCGCACAAGCACACCCCTTGGAAGAAGGGGCCAAGGGGGGCTCACGCGCCCATGCCGGACACCTACCCGCGGTACACACCCAGGTCTTCGAGTGTCACACGCATGCATGCCACCCGGCGTTCACACTTTCGGCTCACGCCCACCCACCCATCCACAACCACGCCCTCGACCCCGCCACGTACGTCCGTAGCTCACACGTCCCCTGCGGGGTGGCAGGGGCGCCAGCTGGTGGCGGCGCAGGAGCAGCGGGTGGGGCCGGGACCGGGGCCGGAGCAAGGGGGGACAGACGGCGGGGGTGCGGCCTGCTGGGGCGGCGGCTGGGCGGGCTGCAGCCATGGCAGGGGCGCCAGCGGCCTCCGGAGCGGCAGCGGCAGCTGCGTCGCCGGGACCTCCTCCACACCAGCACCCCAGGCAGCAACAGCTGCTGCCGTGCTGCCGTCAGTGCCGCCGCATATGCTGCACACGCTGCCGCCCGCATCAGCAGCAGACGCCGCCCGCTGGTCGCAGCGGCTGAAGCTGCAGGTGCAGCAGCTGCTGCTACTGCCGCCGTTACTATCGCTGCGGTCACTGCTGCTGCTGCTGTTGCTGCCAGTGCAGGTGCAGTCGCAGGTGCGGCCGCCACCACTGCCGCTGCTGCTACTGCCACGGCCTACGGCGCGGCCAGCAGCACTGCAGCCACCGCTACAGCTCCCGCTGCTGTCGAGCACTCCTGCTCCGCTGGGACCGCACCAGCCGGCAGCAGGAGTAGCAGCAGCAGCCGCAGCACCCGCACCCCCGCCCCCTCCCACGACTTCACCACCACCCGCGGCGCTGCCCCGAGCCCCCAGCCCACCCAGCCCCCCCGCCATGTAGGCGACCAGCAGCGAGGGCGCGTCGGTGGCGATGGCGTTGACGCCGCCACGCCTGGAGGCACAGGATCAGGGGGGGGGGAGGTAGCCATCCATGGACGGTGTTTGATTAGATAGGGGGAGGGGAGGGCGGCGTGGAGAGCTGATTGCGCGTATGCAGGGGAAGTACAGTCGGAGTTGGGGGCGTGACGGCGTGTGACGGGGTATGTGTGTGTGTGGGGGGGGAGGGGGGCGGGCGGCTGGGTTGCCAAGGTAGTGGCGCGGCAGGCGGTTGAGGTGGCGGTGGCGGTGGAGGTGATGATGGGTGTGCCACAGCAGGTTGCAACCCGGGCGCCACGTCATCACGTCACGGCGCGGCTCATCATTCGTTACTTTAAGTACCTCACATGCACAAACACGCTGGCACACTGGTGCACCCTACCTACCTGGTGCAACACCAACCTGCCTGGCCGCACTCCAGTACGCCCAACACGCCACCGCCGCCCCATCCCCCCCCCGGTCGCTTTGGTCGCTTTGGTTTCTGGAATGAACTACCCCCCCTCGCCACGCTCCCCTCCTCGCTCTTTTGCATGGGTATGGTTTAATTGGGCTGGTATTTACACCCCCCCACACCCACACCCACACCCATACACCCGCACACACATACACACACACCCAGCACCCGCACCCGCACCCGCCTGCACGCCTCCATGCGGCCCGGCTCCTGCAGCGCCCCGAACGCCACCACCGCCACGCCGCGGGCGTTGAGGGCGGCGGCCCAGCCCGCGTCCAGCAGGTAGTGACTGAGGCGCAACTGCAGCCGCAGCCGCAGCCGCAGGCGGTGGCGGCCCTGGGGGCGGCCCTGGGGGCGGTCACGTTCGTGGGGGTGGGGGGCCGCGGGCAGGCAGGGGTGCTGCTGCTGCTGCTGCTGGTGGTGATGCTGCTGCTGCTGGGGGCGGTGAAGGTGGCGCTGGTCGCAGGTGAGGTGTAGGTGTAGGTGTGGCGACGGCTGGCCAGCTGCGGGCTGCGGGGCGGGCGGCGGTGGCGGCGGCGGCCCACTGCCGCCGCCGCCTGTACTGCTGGCACTGGGGCTGGGGCTGGGGCTGGGGCTGGGGCTGGCACTGGGGCTGGGGCTGGGGCTGGCACTGGGGCTGGGGCTGGCGCTGGGGCTGGCGCTGGGGCTGGTGCTGCTGACGGGCAGGGCAGCGCGCGCCGCCGCCCTGCCACGGCCCCAGAAGCTGCTGCTTCTGCTACTGCTACTGCCGGTATCAACAGCGCTGCTTCCACGGCTACTGCCACTGCCTCCACTGCAGCCGCCGCCGCTGCTACTGCCTCCACTGCTGCTGCTACTGCCGCTGTTGCTGCGCCGGCGGCAAGTACCGCCCATCTCCACGTCCTGCTGCTGCGCCAGCAGGGCACCGCCACCGTCACCACCCACGGAGCCAATGCATGACCCGGCAGTAGCTGCAGCAGTGGCTGTGGCTGTAGCAGGGACACCAGCAACCCCAGCGGCGTCAGGCGCCACTGGGGGCTCCGAGCCAGCGACTGCCGCCGCCGACGTGCCGCGCCGCCGCCAGCGCCCACCGCCCAGCCGCCGCCCTGCCGCCGCCCCTAGCAGCCGCCCGCCGCCACAAGCCACTGCCGCCGCTGCTGCCGCAGCCGCACTGGACAGCCGCCGGGAGAGGCGCTGCGCCCAGCCCGGCCACAGGTCTAGGGTGAGGCTGAGGGTCAGGGCGGGGGTGAGGTGCAGGCGCCACGGCACCACCACGGCCGCCTGTGGACGGGGGGGGGGGGGGACGGAGGAAGGGGTGAGGCAGGGCGGCAGGGTGGCAGGGGGTTGTGGTTACCAGCCCAAACTAAACCAAACCCAATGCATAAGAGCGAGGAGGGGGGTGTCTGCCGCGCGTTTGAAACATGCAGCACAGCACCGCCACCAGCAACCACGCCAGGTGGGTAGGTGGGTGGTTCGGTTGGCAGGTGGGTGTGTGCGCCCCACAGGCGGCGCATAAGCGCACGCAAACAGGCGCTCAGCACTCACGGGGGTGGGTGGGTGGGAGGGCACACGCACCCTAGGCACACGTACATGCAGTTGAGGCGCGGGACACATCCTCGCACCACGCCTCAGCCACCCAACCGGCCCGGCTTGCACAAAACCCACTTTCCTTCCCCTCCCACCCCAATGAACTACCCCACCCCCCACCTCGTAGATGTGCAGGTAGCGCAACAGCCCCAGCCGGTATGCGGCCTGCGGGGTGAGGGAGTGGGCGGGTGAGGTGTGCATCTATGTGTGTGTGTGTGTGTGTGTGTATGTGTATGTGTGTGTGTAGTTAATTCCATGTCCCCTTTTGGGAGGGCACTTAGTTAATGTTGCAAGGTGGCCAGCAGCGGCAGGCGGGCGGCAGCGGCCTTGTCGTGGGTGCGTTTGTTGGGCAGCAGGAGGCGGGGGCGCTCCTTCATGAGGGGGGGCGGCGCACATGTGCCGTTTGCCCCCATTGCGCAAGCCCCCGCCTAGCGCCTAAAGCCCTTCCTCTCCTTCCCGTCCTGTCGCCGCTCCACCATCCATCCTGGGTATACACCACACCACCCCCGCCCCATCCCTCAATCCCCCCACCCCCACCCCTCAGCCCCACCAGCAGCACCAGCGCCCGCTGCATGCTGGCGAACAGCGGCAGCGAGGGGGCGGCGGCCAGGCAGGCGGCGGCGGTGGGCTGCCGGAAGCTGCCCCACAGAACCCGCCGCTCGCGGCCCGGCTGCGCTGCCACCGCCGCCGCCACCGCCGCCACCAGGCGCTGCGAGCCGCTCTTGAGGTCCACCTGGCGGGTGGGTGGGGAGGTGGGGGTGGGGTGGGTGGGGGTGGGGGTGGGGTAGTTCATTCCAGAAACCAGAAGCAAAACGACCAAGAGGGGGGTGGGGGGTTGTAAGTGCCAGCCCATTCTAAACCCAAACCAAGGGGGAAGTGGGTGGTTGGTTGGGGAGGGAGGGAGGGGACGTAGGGGCGAGCAGGCAGGACGGGAACATGAGCGGCGGCGAAACTGCAAAGCGACGCAGCTGCGTCTGCTCTCCCTCTCTCTCTAATGCAGTAACTACCGTAACAGGGTAGCTGCCAAAGCCCCACCCCGCACCCACCTGCACCGGCACGTGCGGCCACCGCCCAAACACCTCACTCAGCAGCGGAATGCGGTCGTACTCGTCCGCGTCGTACTCGCCAGCACCGGCATCATCCGCACCAGCAGCAGCGTCACCGCCCGCGCCAACAGCTGCAGAGCCCTTGGCAGCAACAGCAACAGCAACAGCAGCACTGCCGTCGGCCGTGTCAACAAAACCGCTGTACCGCTGCGGTGCCTGCTCACCCGCCGCCTCCCCAGCCGCCCCCCCGCCGTCACCACCACCACCGCCGCAAGTGGCAGCAGCAGCACCATCAGCTGTTGCCCCTGGTGGTGGCGCTGGCGGCGACGATACGGAGGGTGGGGGTGGGGGTGGGGGTGCGGGTGGGGGTGGTGCGGTCTCCTCCACCGCTCCGCCGCATTCATCAGCCCTGAGGCCCCGGTCCGGCTGGTCCGCCGCCTGGTCGCTCCCTGCACGTGGCAGCAGGAGCAGCACCTGCTGCCGCGGTGTTGACGATGGCGACGGCAGCCGCGGTGGTGACGGCTGTGTTGGTGGCGGCAGCGGCAGCCAGCAGGCCGTGCCGCCGGCCCCAACGGTGAGAATCGGCCGCAGCTGTGGCTGTGGCTGAATATGGAAGTCAAGGTGGGGCCGGGGCTGGGGCTGGGGTTGGGGGTGGGTGCCAGTTGGGTCTGGGGGTGGGTCTGGGTTGGATGGCTCCCCAGCGGCTGCGCGGTGCCGGCAGGGGCTGGCGGCTGGGTCCGGGTCCGGGACCGGGGCGGGGGCTGGGGTGGGCGCGGGCGCGGGCGCCTGCTGGGCTCGGCAGCAGCCACGGCGGCTGATAGGCGTGGCCAGACCAGCGCCCGAGCCGCGACCATCGCCACCGGAATCCCCGAGGCGCGGGCTGCCGCCGTCGACACTGCTGCCACTGGCGGTGCTGCCGCCGGCACTGACACTGCTACTGCTGATGTCGCCGCCTGCGCCACCGCAGGAGCTCCCAGCACTGCTGCTACTGCTACTGCTACTGCAGCTGCAAGTGCCGGCGCCGCTGTGGCTGCTGCTGCTGCTGCTGCTGCCACTGGCATTCTGGTCCCCTGGTGGGTGCGCGGCACGAGCGGTGTGGCGGCTGCTGGCGCTGCGGCTGGCGCTGCTGCTGCTGGCAGCCCCTGGCGGCGAGGTGGTGGTGGTGGTGGCGGTGGTGGTGGTGCTGCTGCTGCTGGTGCGGGTGCGAGTGGTGGCGATAATGGTGGTGCTAGTGTTGCTAGTGGTGGTGGTGGTGCTGCTGCTGGCGGCGGCGGCAGCGGGCCATGAGGAAGGGGAGGGGGAGGGGGTCGAGGCGCGGTACATGGTGCCGGGGGGTCGCGGCCGCAGTCGGGGCAGCTGGGCGTAGTCCAGGTCACACACCGCCACCGCCGCCCGCGACACGGCGGCCGGCAGCAGCAGGGGCACGGCTGGTGCTGCTAGCGCAGGGGCCGGGGCTGGGGCTGACACCCCCACCCCCGCATGGGTCTGGTCCTGGCCCTGCTGCCCCACATCCGCCTGGGGCACCGCTCTCACTGCCGCCGCCGCTGTGGCCGCTGTGGCCGAAGCCGCCGCCAGGGGCTGTAGGAGGGCGTCATGGAACACCACCACCTGCCCGTCACGGGTCAGCTGAGGAGGTGGGGGGGAGGGGGGAGGGCGAAAGGGAGGAAACGGGTGGGTAGGCGAGGTGGTGGTTGAGGCGGCAGTCTGGGGAGTGAGGGCGCCATCGCCCCCCTACCTTGCTTTTATCAGGAAGGCTGGTCCCGGCCCTTTAAGAGCTTTCTTGCCCCGCACGCTCCATCACCCTTCCCATACTTCAATCCCCAAAATCATCTGCCATCATCGCCCTCGCCCCCGCGGGACTTGGTCGGGTGGTTTGGACGACGGGGAGCTTAATTCGGGAGGGGGCGATTGTCAGTGTTCTTTGTTGTCAGCATAGGCCACGCTCTCCTCCTCGCTCTTCTGCATGGGTATGGTTTACCTGGGCTGGTATTTACAACAGCCCCCCCTCCCGCACCTCCCCCCCGCACCTCCCCCCCCCCCCACACACACACCTGCACATCAAGCTCCAGCAGGTCCGCTCCCACACACATCGAGTGCCGGAACGCCTGAGGGAGGGGGAGGGGGGGACAGCAGGGCAAGGGCAGGTACGTGTGAGGCGTGTGCGTACGTGTTAGGGGGAATTGTGCAGCGTATGTGTGTCGGTGTGGGTGTGGGTGTAGGGGTGGTTTGAGAGGTAGCGATGGGCTGGGAGCATGAGGAAAGGCCGGGCGGTGGTGGCTGGGAGGCAGTCGCCCCCTACCCCACAGGAGCAGCAGCCCCCAGCCCCAGCCCCGGCCCCGGCCCCAGCCCCAGCCCCAGCCCCAGCCCCAGCCCCAGCCCCCACCGCCGCCGCCGCCGCACCGTCAGGGTGTTCTCAATCAGGGGCAGTCCGTGGCGGCAGGCATAGCAGTCGCACCGCCGCCGCCGTGCACTGCTGCTGCTGCTACTGAGACTGCTGGTACTGCTGGTGCTGGCGAGAGCTACGGTAGTAGTAGCAGCGGCGGCGTGCGTGTCAGTAGCAGCAGCAGCCATGTCCGCTGCTGCTGGGGCTGGGGCTGCTGCTGGGGCTACTGCTGCTGCTGCTGGGGCTGGGGCCGCCCCCGCGGTGGGGTCCAGGCTGCCGCCGCGGTGGGCGTACACGGCGATGGGGAAGCCCAGCAGGGGGGTGGGCGTGGGAGTGGCCGTGTGGGGACGTCCTGGGGGGTCGTGGTGGTGGTGGTGGTGGTGGTGGTGGCGGTTACATTGGCATACTTTTTGCAGCTGCGTTGCTGGCGTTGGCGCACCACCCGCCCGGCAGTCGCCTTGCTGCCGCTGATGGCACTGGTGCTGGTGCTGATGCGAGGTGGCGCCATTCGCCTGAGGGCAGCCGCCGCCGCTACCGCCGCCGCCGCTGGCTGAAGGCCGCGGCAGGAGGCAGCAGCAGTGCGGTGGCGGCGGCGGCGGCGGCGGCGGCTGGGGGTGCGGGCGGTGCAGCTGCGGCCGGCGGCGGAAGGCGGTGCCCACCGGGTCGCCGCCCAGCCGGGGCGCCAGCAGCGGGTACAGGGTGGAGGCCACCAGCAGCAGGCCGCAGTGGAACAACAGCGACCACACCGCCTGCGGCCGGGCAGGCGCGGTATGCAAGGGTGTGGAACCAACAGCGGCGCGCCTGCGTGCGGGGGCCTGGCAGCGCAGCCGCTGATCCCCACACCCCTTCTCTTTTGCTCGCGAAAATCAATTCTCGCCATCTTCAACGCACCACCAGCTGCCGGAGCACAGGCACTCGCAGCCAAGCGGAATGGTTGGAGAGCTCCACGACGAGCATGGTCTCGCCCAGAGCAGGAGCTGGCGTAGGAGCTCCGGCATCGGGTCCAAAACGAGGCTGTTGAGACTTTAGTGAGCATCGTCACCCGCTGTCCTCGGATTCGGCGCAGAGGTTTGACGTGAGGGGCGCCTTTCAGCCGACCTTTTGTCAGACCTTTTGCAGTGGGCTCTGGTTGTCGTGTCATGCGCATTTAAATTATGCATAGTATTTCAAGTTTAATTTGATAGCCGGCGCTTAGAAGCCGCAACAGCCTCTGAGGTTGGCCACATGCGCTGGCTGTCGTTCGGCAGGTTTCGACCGGTGCAGTACATCCGCAGCGCTGGTTGCATTCTCTTTGTGTGCGTCCGCAATGTAACCATGTGCATAATACATCGGTAGCAGTAATGGCCACCGTTTACGGGGTTCAAACCTGACACGCGTGCCCTCTCGCTCTCAAACACTCGCTGGACAAGCCACAGCCACAGCCACAGCCGCGTGGACACAGACACAGACACAGCCACAGCCACAGCCATCCTGCGCGCACAACGATTCCCTCAGCTGTGTGCCGCTCAGTCGCAGCGCAACACCACCACCACCACCACCACTCGCAGTGCACCAACGCAAACGCCATGAAGGTGATGAAGCCTTGAAACACCTCCCTTGTGTCACGGCGTGGCATGGTATCATTCCACCTTGGCCGCGGTTGCAGCGGCTCTACTTCTGGGTTTCTCCGTATTCAGGTATCACCAGCACGGGAGTGCCACGTACTAAGCTGTAGCCCTCGGTCACGTTACTGCGCACGCGGTCGTTCAATACAGCTCCGTTATGAATCTTCAGTGCTCGCAATTTTCATGTCCACCGCTCCAGACCCCACCCAATAACATATCCCTCCACACACACATACATCCGCCCCATCCAAGGCCTCTTACAGCAGCGCATTGGAACGCCAAGGTCCTGCTGCGCTCTTTCATGTCCGGCCGCGCTTCTTGGGCGGAGGCGGCGAATGGGAGCTGCCGCTGCCGCCGCCGCCGCTAGGGCCTTTGCCAGCGCCCGGTGGCGGCGGCCTCTTCTTTTTGTTGGCGCCGGCCCCGCCGGGGGGGATGGGGGCGGGGCTGGAGGAAGGTGACTTGGGCGCCTTGCCACCGCCGGGCTTGTTGGGTGAGGGGGTGGGAGCGGGGGAGGGGAAGGCAGAAGGAGAAGGGGTGGCGGGTGGAGGGGGGGTGGCGGGTGGAGGGGGGGAGGACGGCGGTGGCGATTTGGACTTGCGCGGCTTGGACGGCGGCGGCTGCGTGCGTTGCGGCGGGGAGGCGGGGGGAGGGTAGGTGCGGAGCGGGGGAGCTGGGGAGGGGCAGAAACCGGTTGTGAGCGGACATGAGGACAGACACGGGGAGGGCACAGCACAGGTAGGGGCGGGCGGATAGATAGATGGATGCCGACACCCACAAAGAACAAGTCTGCACTGACACACGGTGTTACCCGTCATCACCAACCACCGTCAACCCCAGCCCCCTGCTAGCTGGGCCAACACCGCTCCCCCCAAAGCCCTCCTCTCGATCGCTTCACGGCACTGCACTGCCCCCAAGGCACGCACCTGCAGCATCCCCAGCTGCTCAAGCCGCACGTAGGCCGGGTTGAGCTCCGTCGCCAGCGTGCCGGAAAAGTACCCCACCGCCGCCACCGCCCAGCGCTGCGGCAGCAGCGCGTCCGTGAAGTTGGGCCCGAGGGCGCTGAGCAGGCGCGAGGGCAGGTCCGCGGCCGTCACGGTGATGGTCAGCGCGGCGCCGGCGGGCGGCGAGGACAGCCACACTCGCTCCACCGTGTTCAGGCGGTCGGGTGTGGGCGAGGCTGGGGCAGCAGCAGCAGCAGCAGCAGCAGCAGGAGGAGGAGGAAGGGGTTGGGAGTGCGGAGGAGGGAGGGTGAGGGGAAGCCGCCGCGTGAACAACCCACCCACCCGCTCGCCCCGCCTGCCCGCCCTCTGAGATCCATGTAGCTCTGTCTGCCGCACCTGAGTCCTCGCGGTTGTTTCCCAGCAGCACCACCGCCGCCGCAGCCGCCGCCCCCACGTCACCGGTGCCGCCGCCGTCACCACCTCCGGCGGGCGCCGCCACCACCACCTCCAGATCCAGGTCGTTGACCAGTTGTAACGGGGCGTTGGCGTAGGCGGGGTAGTCGTACCAGGTCAGCACGATGGAGATGGGCCTGTTGGGTGGGTAGGTAGACAAGCGGTGTTGGGGGAGGGCGGGGTTGCAAGGGTGTTGAAGACGGGGGGGCACCTTTGAACGGGGGTTGACGCATGGCATCCACCAGCGCCCTTACCTGCAACCCTGCTTCTTCCGTCCCGTATGCGTTGATCGTATCCACACAATGATCTGCCCCAATCTCAGCCAGGCAGCCATCCCCTCTTACCCATCCCCCAATCGTACCGCGCGCGTGCACACACAATGCTCTCAGTTTTCGTTTACCAACACACACCAACACACACAAACACACACACACACACACACACACATGCACACACGCACAAACACACAAACCAGCGTCACCAGCTCACCCCTTGCCCGTGGCCGTCAGCCCGGTCAGCACCGCCTGCTGGCCGCTGGCGGTGAACTGGCCTCGGTCGGCCACCTGGAGGGCGAAGCCGGCGGGCGTGAGGCCGGGCAGCGGCAGCGAGCCCGCCAGGCTGAGGCGGCCCCAGCCCTGGTAGGCGTCGGGCGGCGGGCCCAGCGTCTCGCGGGTCGCCATGGCCTCACCACCCTGTTGGGGCCAGTGTCGGGGCCAGTGTTGGCGAAAACCAATAAAAACAGGGAGAAGCCCGAACCAACGCTGAGTGTGCGCGTGCGTGTGTGTTTAAAAGACAAACAGAGAAACGCCCGCCCGCGTGTGTGGGGGGGGGGGGCGGCTGGGTGGGGGCAACCAGGGTGGCGATTGGGCCACCAGAGAGGTGAGCGTGTGAACCGGCGGTAACGGCGGCGCAGCATCAACTGGGTGTCGCCAGCAGGGAAGTGGTGCGGGTGGAGCTGCTACAGGCATCCGCACCACCCGCACCACCCGCAGAGCTGCATACAGCACCCAGCTGCACACCCACTACCGCCGCCCGCCCCCTGGTGTGGCCACCCACTCACCCACCCTCGTGCAGACGGTGGCCCACCACGTGACCGCCACAGCTAGCCCACCACCCGCCCACCTGCAGTGACTTGGCCCCTGCAATGATCAGTGCCTTGAGCAGCATGCCGCTGGGCGTGAAGGGCGCGGCGGCGGCGTCACCCGGGGAGCCGCTGGGGTAGAAGCCGGTGCGCAGGTACTGGCGCATCAGGGCGGTGTGGCCGGCGGCCTGGGGGGCACAAGGCAGGGGGAAGGAGGTGGTCAACGAGGGGAACATGTGAGGCTGGCCTGTTGGAGAGATGAGGAGTGCTGTGTGTACTGCGCCATCGTATGGTGCGCCACACCACCACCCTGCTGCATCCATCCATCCGTCCATCCATTCATCCGTCCATCCATTCATCCGTCCATCCATGCGTTTAGGGGAGACCCTGGGGGAGACCTGGACGTACGTCGCTCCTAATAGCTTCTCATCATGGCAAGTGCCCAGTGCCTGCCCACCCATCATCGCCCACCCATCACACTCACGGTGGGTGTGGACATGGAGGTCCCACTGCGCGCCGCCACCGCCATGCCGCACCCCCTCCCCCCCGTGTCGCCTGTGTGCAGCCGGTGCGGGTGCAGTGGGCGGGAGCGCGATGCGTGGAGGCGTGATGTGTGGGCAGTGGTGTGCAGCGGTGTGTGCAGTGGTAGTAGGTGGGCTTCTGCCGGTCCGGTCCGGTCCGGTCCGGTCCGGTCCGGTCCGGTCCGGTCCGGTCCGGTCCAGTCCAGTCCAGTCCAGTCCGGTCCAGCTGGTGCACCCAGCAGCAGCAGCAGCAGCAGCAGCAGTGACCCCCCGCCCCATTCCCCCGTCCACTCCCAGCCCTTGCGTGTCCAACAATCCACTGCCCCCCTCGGCACTTCACAACCATTTGATAAACACCATCCCATGGATGGCTACCCCCCACCCCGCACTAACCGCAACCTCACCCCCCCACACATACACACACACTAACCGCCTCCACCCCCACCCACCCAACCAACCACGGTGGAGCCGCTGCCGCACCCGTGTTCCTCCAGGCCGAGGTGAGCTGGAAGCCAGGTGCCACGACGTCGGGCTTGATGCGGCCGTCGGGGGCGGGGCCGGCGCTGGCGGGGGTGGAGGGTGGGGGTGGGGAGTGGAGGCCGATTACGTCGGATGGCAGGTCGGCGGCCCGCAAGGTCGGCGGCAGCTGTCACCTGGTGGTGCCCATTCGCCCACCCAGAAGATTGTCAGCCAGGCCCCCTTCCCGCTCAACCCACTCCCACTGCCGCCTTCCCACCCGCGGTTATGATTGATCCTGCCCCGCCCATGCCCACCCATATCCGCCCATGCCCCTGCCCACCTGGAGAAACTGGCCACACTGTTGATCCCCAGGCTGGAGTTCTGTGATGTGTTGAACGTGTGTGTGTATGCGTGTGTGTGTGTGGTTTGTGGTTTGTGGCTGTGAGCGATTGCTGGGTGCGTGCGGGTGTAAGCGGGCAATTGGAGATGGGCCTGGGCGGATTGGCTGTGTATGCGTGTGCACCACACACGGTGGACACGGCACACGGCCGACCAGCAGGGCACCCCCTTCAAACCTCCCTCCCCCTCCCCACCCCCGCTGTACCTCTGGTCTTCGGCACTTCATACGTTGTCTAAACTGACCCATACCATCCCATGGATGGCTACCCCCACCCACCCACCCACCCACTCACCCACCAATGCCCACCCACCCACCAGCGACACGCTGAAGGTCCACGCCGAGGGGCGCACTGCTGCCGCCGGGGGGGAGGAGCCGCTGCCGCTGCCACTGCCGCTCATGTTGCCCAGCAACCAGGAGCACAGGGACTGGGGGTTGAGGGTTGGGGGTAGGGGGGTAGCCGGGTAGGGATGGGCGTGTGGTGTGGTGGGCAAGGGTTTGGGGGTTAGCGGTGGGATCTGTCGAGATGCTCCCCCTCCTCCTCACCTCCAGGGAGGGAGGAAGGTGCTTGTTTGCTGACTATGGACGGCTTGCAGACAGCATCGCCACCGGCACCTACACCAACGCCAGCACCGGCACCGGCGCCAGCACCGGCAGGCGCCCACACCCACCTGTGTGATGTAGGCGACGGGTATGGCCACCCCGGTGGAGTTGAGGAGCGCGCTGGAGTTGGCGACCAGCACGGGGGGCGGCGGGTTGGTCGGGTCTGGGCGGCAGGTGGGTGGGTGGGTGGCACGAGGGGGCGGGGGGGGGGAGGCACAAGGGTGTCACCGAGGGGGCGGACACGGATGGTTTTGGGGTTCCGCGGGAGCACACGTGCGCGCAGCAGCAGCGGGAGTTGCCATGGCAAAGTCCGCTGCCCAGCGCCAGTGCATGCTCAGCCATACAGCAGGAACATATGTCCAGGAATGAATTACCACACACCCAGCCCCCACCACGGGTCTCACCCTAGCACAGAGGCGGTCGGTACCGGCTGCCTGCCGGCCTCCCTCCATGCATCCACGCACTCGTACGCTTGCGACACACCTCCCCCGCCTCCCGCCACCTTCCCCGTCCACCTGCCACAGCCACCTCACTCACCTCACCCGCCCGCCCGCCCACTCACCCGGGTACCCCAGCAGCGCCGCCGCCGCCCCCGCCTGCTGCAGCGCCAGCACCTGCTCCACCAGGCTGCAGGCGTAGGGGGGACGGGGGGTTGGGGGGGAGAAAGGAGGTGTGTGTGTGTTTGTTGGGGACCATGTATGGATGTATAGCAGCGCGTACGTGTGTGTTACACGCAGGTCCTCGCAGGTGTCGTCTGGGGTGGTGGGGAGGGAAGTGACAGGGGGCAGGTGCCAGCTGTGCCAGGGGATAGGTCCGTGAGCCCCCTCACCCGCCTCTCTCGCACGCCGTGCAAACACAACACACACGTTGTGTTTTAGTCAAATCATGCAGGCCACGTGCTGCCACTCCGGCGCTCGGCGTCGCCGTGCCTAGGGCTGACGGGAAATCCAGGCCACAACCTCACTCCCAACATGCGGACATCCTCAACCGTACACACCCCACCCATACACCACCACCACCATCACCTCCACCACCCACACCCACACCCCACACGCCCGCAAGCGCCTGCTAGTACCTGCAGTTGGGCGAGGCGGGCGCCACCACCACTGCGCCCGCCAGCGCCCCCGAGGCCGCCAGAGCCGGAGGCACGCCGCAGCTGGATCTGAAGGCGGCGGGCGGCCTCGGGGCCGCCGCACCGCCGCCGTCGCCCCCACCGCCACCGTCGTCCCCCTGCTGCGCCAGGGCCGCGGCGGGCGGGTCGGGCTGCGGGCGCGGCTGCAGCACCCAGTCCGACATGGCCACCAGGTCCAGCTGGGGGGGGGGGGAGTTTGTTCCAAAACCCAAAGGGGGGGCAGGAGGGGGTTGGGGGGTTAGACATTCATGGATGCTGGGTCAAAGAACCAAACTACCAAGTGCCGATGCCCAGGGGTGAAAGGAGGGAGGGGGAAAGACATGGCGCGGGCAGGCGGACGTTTTAGGCCCCTTCCTCCTCAGCCGGCTCCCCCCCTCCCCCTGAGCCGCCCCCCCTGAAGATTACCGGCAAGAACACAAGTATATCCCTCTCCTCCGTGCTACATGGTTCTGGGTTCTGGGTTTTTGGGTTGCAATGGTCGCTTTGGTTTCTAGAATGAACTACCTCCCCTCCCCCACCTCACCTACCGTGGCATTGCGGCTGGGTCCGCCCACGCCCGTCAGCCAGTCACGTGCGCCAGGGTCGCGGCATTCCACCGGCCACACCTGGCTGCGCCACGGCTCGCCCATCGGACCGGAGCGGCGGCCGCGCACGGTGTAAAAGGGGTCTGGAAAGGTAGAGGGCATGGAAAATGGGGCGGGGGGACCCGGATGTGTCAGGACCTTGGCTCGATGTTAGGGCAGGGGGGGCGTGGGTGGCGGCGCGCATTCGTCACCACCACCACCACCACCACCACCAAGCCGCAGGTGCCCCACTGGCTGACCGCCCCCAGGGGGCACTGGAATGAAGCAACCCCCCTTGGCCTTGGTAAGTTGGATGGGTACGGGATTATACCCCCCGCTCCCCACATACACGCACGGGGCCGCACTACGGCGCTCACACAGCAGGGTGTAGGGCGGGTTCCGCAGGCTGGAGCCCACCGCCAGGACGTTCTTGGCCACCGCCGGCGACGTCAGCTGGCCGGTGCGCAGGCCGGGGGACTGGCCTGTAGGCGTGCGCGGGTGGCGGCACGGGTGTGTGACCAGAACTATGACCCACGCCATCTAAGGACCGGTTGCTACCCACCCACCCACCGCAACCCCGCCCGCCCGCCCGCCCACGCACCGTAGTTGCCCGCCGCCACTAGCGCCACGTGGTCGGGCTGGGCCCACAGGTAGCGGTCAAAGTCTGTGGGGCGGGGTGGTGGTGGTGGTAGGTGGTGGCGGTGTTGGTGAGTACCGCCATCATTGGTAGTTGATGTTAGGGGCGGGGCGGGGGCGCGGGAGGGGGAGAAGGGTTGGGGGAGAGGGGTTGGCGCTTACGGTGTCTGACAGTGTGCGCGCTAAGGACACGTGTACGCGGGCGCATTCACTCTATATCGCTGCCTCCCCCCCTTACCGGGATCCATCCCACTGCTTTTGCTTCCTCCCTCCCCCGCCCACCCACCCACCCACCCACTCACCGCTGGCGAAGGCCGTGCTCTCGCGGCTGAGCACCCCCCAGCTGTCCGACGTGATGACCGCGCCCGAGGCGGCGTGCACCTGGCGGCGGGAGGCGGCGGGAGGTGGCGTGTGTGTAAGGGGGGCGGCGGCGGGAGGCGTGTGTGTGTGTGTGTGTGTGTGTGTGTGTGTGTGTGTGTGTGTGTGTGTGTGTGTGTGTGTGTTAGAGATCACAAGGAGATAACAAGCAAATCAAAGACCGCGCACCGTGTGTGTGTGTGCATGTGGGTGTATGGGTGTGTGTGCGCGCATGTGGGTGTGTGTGCGGGGGGAGGGGTAGTTCATTCCAGAAACCAGAAGCAAAACGACCAAGGGAACCCGAACCAGCCAGCCCAACCCAGAGCGCGGAGGGGGGGAGAGGGGCGTCAGGGGGGTGAGCCGAGAGGCTTCAGCAGTAGCAGCAGCAGCAGGAGGTCCAGCACGCCCTTCTCCACCTGTTACCCCCACCTGACCCGCCTAGGAACTAAACCCCTCCCCCCCCCCACACACACACAAACACACGCACGCACGCACACAGGCACGCACACCTCCATGAGTGTCTTGTCCGTGGGCGACGGCACCGTGAGGCCGCCCACCGGGCCGCTGATGTCGATCACACTCAGCAGCGCGCCCGGTGCCGCGCCCGTGGCGTTGTCCAGCCGGTAGGAGGTGCCCGGGCTGGGCGGGTCGGCGGGCCCTAGCCCTAATGCCGCCGACACCGCGCCCGCCACTGTGCCGCTGGTGTGCGTGCCGTGGCCGCCGTTGGGGTCGCCGTAGGTCGCGCCTGTTACACGGGCGGGAGGCAGTGGGGAAGGAGCGGTGTTGGGATTTGGGGGGGGATTATATGGCTATGTAAATGGGTTTGCCACCTCCTGCTATACCACGCCTGCAGTGCTGCGGCAGGCGTGTGGAACCCTGCCAGTGCTTCGGCCTGCCAGTGTCACCCCCTGACATCCCCCCCTCCGCCGCAACACTTCCCCCAATACCTCCAACCCGTCCGCCCAATCCTTCACCCCGCCCCCCACCTGCCCCGCCGCATTTCCCCAACCCCGCACGCCCGCACCCCCGCAACCCAGCTGTAAGGCCCACCTTTGACCACGCTGACCGCCACCACCTTGCGCCCGCCCGGCAGCAGCTGCGTGAAGGGGCCGGGCGTGGAGTTGGCGGCCAGCGCCGCCAGCAGCGGGCCGTGGCGGGGGTCTGCATGGGGGGAGGGGGGGCCGGGGGGAGGATGAGGGACGGCGCGGGTGTGTGTTTTGCAGAGGGCTGGGTCAGGGCACAGCAGTGGGGGACTCACTACGGCAGCATGGCAGGGCAAAGAGGAGGCAAGAAGCTGGTTAGCTGCTGGTAGCTGCTGGTAGCTGCGCAAGCAGGTGGTGGCACCTCCCCCCCCTTCCCTTGTAGTGGAGCTCCAGGCCTCCAGGCCTCCAGCCCCCCTTCCCCCCTTCCCCCCACCGACCGCTGCCGGCCTGCACCTCTGCCTCCGCCCCCGCCCCCGCCCCAAGCCTCCGTCGCCGCCCCCTGCCGCCGCTCACCGTAGAAGTAGCATGACGCCATGTCCACACCCGTGTCGGTCACCTGCAAGTGGGAGGTGGGGTGCGGGAGATGAGTGGCCTATCATGGAGTGCGAATGCGAACCGAAGACCCGGAGGTTGGCGACCCGACTCGACCCGACCAAACCCAGATGCAATCTGATTGGCTAAAAGGAGACGGGGACACGGAGATGGGGGAGGGGGAAGTTTAATGACTGGCAGGAGTGGGCGCTCCACCCCGTGAAGCCCAGCCACC
This sequence comes from Chlamydomonas schloesseri, assembly GCA_016834595.1. Lineage (NCBI taxonomy): Eukaryota > Viridiplantae > Chlorophyta > Chlorophyceae > Chlamydomonadales > Chlamydomonadaceae > Chlamydomonas > Chlamydomonas schloesseri. The sequence goes on along the minus strand of JAEHOD010000028.1, from coordinate 73,903 downwards.
CCCCCCCCGTATTACCGTAATTGCATTACTCAACTCCGCTTCCTTTAGATTGGTTTAGTTTGGGCTGGTAACCGCAAACCCCCCCCCCCCAGCAGCAGCCCCCCACTCACCCCCACCACCTCGCCGGCGCCGTCCAGCCCCGCCTCCCAGTAGGGCTTGCGCACAGCCAGGGGCGCGAGGTACTGGGACATGGACTGCAGGCCGCCTGCAGGGGGGAGGTGGGGGGTTGCAAGGAAGGAGGGAGCGAGGTGAGGAATTGTAGGAAGGTTCTATTTTGGGGGAGGGCGGGTGTTGCGAGGAAGAGTTAGGCAGGTGTCAACACACAGGTATGGGGTATGGGCGTTTGTATGGGCGCGTGTGTGTTCGGCGATTTACTTCAGGAGGTTTCTGCCCGCCCCGTCCCCCCGACGCCACACCCACATGCCCAGGGACAGTGGAGCAATTGGGCCTTTGCGCCCCTGGCCTCCACAGTACCTCCTTGCCCCATACCTCCCTCCACCAGCGCCCGCCCGCCCGCCCGCTACCACGCACCCGTCTGCCCGATGATGTTGGCGACTGCGTTTTGCAGCCGCGGCGCCCACTGCGGCTCCAGCCACTGCACCTGCCAGCGACCCGCCAGCCAGGTCACCGCGGGCGGCAGGTGCTGCGGACACACGCGCACCTGCAGCAGCGGCAGGCCCCCGGAGCTACTGCCACTGCCACTGCCGCTGGCCCCGCTACTGCCGCCGGGGCCACGCAGGGCCTCAACCACCGGCCAGCACGGCGGCAGCGCTTCCGCCCCCGCTCCCGCCTCCGGCACTGCTGCTGTTGCTGTTGCTACCTGCAGCCCCAGCGCCTCCGCCGCCAGGGCTGCGGGCCACTCCGCCGCCAGCGTCTCCGCCGCCCCCGCCGCCAGCAGCTGCGGCACCGGCAGCAGCGACACCAGCACCCCGTACATGCTGGGGGGCAGGGGGAGGGGGAGGGGGAGGGGGGCAGCAGCCGCCTGCTGTTGCTGCTGCTCAGAGGCCTGGCGTCGCCGGCGGTGGCGGTGGCGGTGGCGGTGGCGTGTCCCATGCACACCACCGCCCAGGCCCCCATCACTCCCCAGCAGCGGCTGCAGCTGGGACAGTGCGCGCTCGGCTAAACGCGCCACCTCCCGGGCCACTGCGGCAGTGGCCTCTACCTCCTGCTCCTCCTCGCCTGAATCTTCATCTCTCCCTCTCTCGTCCCTGCTACTGCTGCCGCTACTGCCGCTGCTGCTTCCACCCAGCATCTCCCGCCGTCTCCGCCGCAGCACGCTTTGCGGAGTCGCCGCTGCCGCCGCCGTCGCCACCTCCACCTCCTGCAGCAGCGGCTGCCACGCTGGGTCAATGCGATGAGGGGGGCCCAGCGGAGCCTGTGGTTTGGGGGGAGGGGGGCGACCGACGGGGTTGGAGCAAAAGGAGTCAACTTTAAGGTGCGCACAACATGCGCTCAGCCCCAAGCCTACACAGCCCCCAAGCCTACACGGCCCCCAACCCGCAACAGCCCCAGCACACGCACGCACCATGGGCGCGCCGCTCTCCGCCGCCACCTGCCCCGCCGCCTGCCGCGTCATGGCCACCAGCCAGGCGGCGGGCGGCACATGTGCCAGCAGCGCGGCGCCGCGCGAGGTGAGCGAGCCGCGCAGCAGCAGCTGGGAGGGGCCTGCTGGGGCGAGCGGGCGGGCGGGCGGGTGGGCATGCGCAGAGCATACCTTGGCGAGTGCGTGGACAGGCGGGCGCTGGGCAGCAGCGCAGGGACAGTGCCCCCCGCGTACGTGTACGTGTACGTAGATACCGCATACGGGCCCGCACAGGGCCGGGCGGTGAGGCACACGGCCGGCGGGGCACGGCCCATCAGTGCGGCTCGGTGGCCGCCATGCCGGCACGACTAAGCCACGCGCGGGCCCCATAACGCCGCCCCCGGACACACACACGCAAGTGCGAGCCCCCGCACGTAAGCGGACAACGCAGATGACGCAACACGCACACGTACGCACGCACGCACGCACCTGGCGTGTACGCGACTAGGTACAACCCCAGAGGCGCATCGGTAGCAGCAGCATTGGCACTCCCACTGCTGTCACCGACTGCAGCCGACCTGTGACGGCCGGTACAGCATGCAGATGCAGGCACGCAGCAGCAGCGCAGCAGCAGCAGCAGCAGCAGGGTGTGTGTTGCAGCTGTGTGGAGACAGCGCAGGCAGGGGTGTCCCGCCCCAGTGCCCCCCTGTATTCTTTCGAGTCAGCTTCCTGGGACAGCTCCGGGACAGCCTCGCCCGCCCGCCCGCCCGCGCGCCCATACAGCAGTCTCCATCCCCAACTGTGTTGTGCGATGCCGCGCGCACCGTGTGGCAGTGCCAGTGGCCGCCGCCCCTACACCGCTGCCCCACGGCTCCTCCCCTGCATCTGCAGCCGCGCCTGCTGCCGCCGTGGGTATGTTAGGCCAGGTGCTGTGGGCGGGGCAGCAACCGAGTAGTCGTCGTGAGGGGTTGTACACGTGGTTGTACAAGCAACTGTGCAACAAGTTTCGAGCAGTGCAGCATTCGCTAAGCTGAAGCGACAACATGCGGATGTGACCTATCGCATGCACGTAGCACTGTTGTCCGTCGTCGTTCGTCCGGCTACCCTGTGACATCAAACCTGAGCTCAATTGAACCTGTGCGCAATTGCGCGACAAGTTGCGCTCCAGCGCTCAGCTCCAGCAAAGCCAGCCCGCCCACCAAAAACCATAGCACGCTGGCAAGTAACCGTGGGCGCATTTGCGAGCTAGTGTAACAACATCAAGATGGTACGCCTTCTACGGAGCGGCTACTTCTACTTACAAACGACGTCGCTTGCATGTGTGTGTTTTTTGACAACAAGCGACTACTGTCTTCCATGTTTGGCACTGGCTACAGGTAAACTACTGCATGATTGTCCTACCATTTTAGAATTCCCAAGCAAGGAAGTACTCATTGGGGTAAGAACTCCCTAGGTGGTACGTGTGCCCGCCAGGTGGCCCATCGTCAGCCAGCCCGCACCTGCTCAGTGTGTACCCCTTCCTACGGTACACAATTTACGGGAGGGCAGTGAGGACGCAAGCGACGTGCCAGAGAACGCGCCTGTGCCCGCCACACATCATGCCACACTCGCCAGTGTATCACGCGAGCGTTCACACGCCACGGGAGGCCGCTACGGGCCGCTGCAGGCACCAGCGCACGCCTCGACACACACTGAGTTTCCATAAACGCGCAACGTTTGTGCACGCTCTGTCGTGCCTGGTGGCAAGCTGCCGCCGCACCTCCCGCACCCGCCGCAGGGCCGCCACTTGTCTGCCTCACTGCTTGTCATAACAGCAGCAGCGGCGGCAGGGCTGCGGCGGCCGCTGGCAACGCCTCTGCCCCCGCCCTGTCGGCCGTGCACCTCCTCCTGCTGCTGTTGCTGCTGCTGCTGGCCCTCTGGAATTGTCGCGCCAACTAGCAGCTCCTCGTCCATCTGCCCTGCAGTCGCCGCAGGCAACGGGCTGCCGCTTCTAGCGCTGCCGCTGGCGCCACAGCTTGAGTCCCACAGCTCCTGCAGAGCCTGCAGTTGCATGCAGACGCATGCGTGCACACACCCGCTCAGTTTCAGACGCAGCAGATTTAATCTCAAGAATGATGCGGTATGGTGTCAGGTTGCGCGCCTGCAACACAGCAAGCTGACAGCAACACGGCGCGAGCGAGCCGCGCTGCGTCACATGGCGCTGCGCAGCGGCACGCACAGGGGCCTAGGCACATAGGGGCCTAGGCACACAGGGGCCCGCCCCATCTACCTCTGAAGCATCATCTCCCGGCGAGCAGCTTCATGACCTGGCGGCCGCCCCAGCAGTAGCCATCCCCACAGCGGCTCATCCCCGCCACCTGCAGGCCGCCTGAAGCCATCCGCTGCGCCGCCTGCGCCGCGCAGAGCAGCAGGCGCAGTGTGGTGTGCGGCTGGTCGCTGAAGACCGCAGCCACGAAGCCGGCGGACACAGGGCACAGCCGTGACCGAGCGCCTATGCGCCGCTTGCTCGGTCGCCCTCCTGGTGTTCAGCTGGGCTGCTGCTGGTGTACCCTCCTCGCCCGCCTGCTCCTCGGCTGTAAGCAAGCCCTGCAGCCACTGCCATAGCTGCCACTGGCCACCACTGCTGCCGCCAGCCCCATCAGCCACATCGCCGCCGTCGCCGATGTCGCCGGCACCCAGCAGTTGCGTAACGTGCGGCCCCCGGAGCAGCACACAAACGTGCACGGGCGGCGGTGCCACCAGCTCCTCCTCCCCGTCTGAGTCCACCTCTATGCTGAGGAGCACAGCCAGTGCCGCGTCCACGGCCGCCGCCGCCGCCGCGGCAGCTGGCGGCTCGGCTTCTGCCCATAGCAAGCCTACTGCACGACGAAGTACCCAATTACCCGCCAGCTCATCTAGCAGCGGCGACGACTGAGTCACACGTGCTGCTGCTGCTGCTGCTGCTGCTGTGGTGCTGCTACAACCGCCCGCCTCGCTGTCTGGTGCCTGCTTGCCCGTGCTTGTACCGCCCACTTGCAGGCGCAGCCACCACGCCTCAGAGCTATGGCAGTACAGCGTGTCCGGCCAGCCCGTCAGCGGCAGCAGTGTCGCCACGCCCGTGACCACCTCATTCACGGCGGCGGCGGTGGTGTAGAGGTAATTCGGCCTCAGACAGTGGAGGCGCACAGCCCCTTTGACCTGACACAAGGGAACACTTGTCGCTGGCTCCTGTCACCCATGCACCCATGCGCAGTGGCAACCGCGCTACTCACCTAGAGCTGGGACCCGTTCCCGCAGTCTATCCATGACCATGTCAGTTTGTGACAATGCTCACTTATCAGGCATTACCACTGGCTGTACTGAAGTCATTTTGGCTTGCGATAGGTTGTGTGCACACAGGGGTGCCCTGCTTGCACAGGTGGTTTCTGTCCCGCCTCTGTGCACCCCCTGGTGTATGCCTGCAATCCCTTGTGGCCTCTTCCTAATAGCAGCGGTTCGCGAAGCTGGACTCATAGGGCCAACCGATCATACGCTTTGCTACACGCCAGAGCGCGGGACACAGTCGACACGGGGCAGCCAAAGGCGGCCCAGCGGCCCGTCAAGTGGCGTGCGCTCCCCAATACAAGCGCAAGCGCTGCGCCCTCCTCTCCGCCTCTCGCCTCGCCCATCTGGCGGTTCTGGCTTTCTGCCCTGGTTCTGCATTTCAGTTCGCTACCGTGGACTGCTCGACTGCCCCTTGATTGGACTCAGGGAGCGCGGAGGCGTCCTGGCAAACCCGTCGTGCAGGCAGCGGGAATGCAAACACCGCTTCAGTCACAGCCCCGCTGACGCCATGCATGTCGACGCGCTATATCTTTAAGCCTTATCTTTGTCAAACGCGTACATAACGAGGGCAAAGGGCTCCGAGGGCTTGCAATCTATCCGGCAAGGCCGATGCAGATGGCAGTGATCGCCCGCAAGGGGGGGGGGCGCGGCAGGCACGCCCCGCATTTAGTCTGCCAGCAGAGGGACCGGCGCCCCGGGCCCCGGCCCGCCTCCAGCCCCGTTCCAGCCTTGCGAGAACCGTTGCTTGACAGCCTCTTGAATGGGCCCAGGGACCGCACCGCGCGCCTCTGCGGCTATGTTTGTGACATCTATCAGTTGGCGCCTCGCTCGCGCTATGCAATTGAGCGCGCTGCACCTTCAAGCATTCTTTCTAACAAACGCGCCGATTACGGGGGTAAAGGGCTCCAGTGCTCAGGCAATCATCGATCCGGAGGCCGATGCAGTGATCGCGCTCGAGCAAAGCCCTGCTTTGGTGCGACCGAAACGGTAGTGTTTGGCGTCTTACAATCTAGGACAGCCTACATTCTAACCTTATCAATAAGTCGCGGCGTGTCGCGACTGACCGATAGTCCCCGACTTGCTGGTTGATTTGTGCGTCGCCTAGATCCGCGGGTATCAAGAGACCCGGACAGCAGATTTACAAGAACTAGGTCCTTCGGGAGCGTCAGGGGCTGTCCCCGCTGCTCGCCAAGGAAATGAAGTCTCTCTGCCATGAGCTCGCCGGCCCAAGCGTTTCTGGGTGCGGCCGGCGAAGCCTCCGGAAGGCTTTCAGCGGAGCCAAGGTTGCCCAGGTGTCTCGCCCTGCTATGCTCAGCAGCGTGCAGCGCCAGCAGCGTCTCGCCTGCTCGGCCGTGGCTGAGCTCTCTTCCGCTGAGCTGCGCGGTGAGCACCCAGCTGCGCTGGGTAGTAACATGGTCACTGTTGGATTTGGCCGCGGAAGATCTGGGCTGGGACCAAAGCTATGCGAGACGGGTCATGCACCCATTTCGAGGTCACGCTGAGCGCTTGAGCATAATTGAGTGCGGCCGGCCAGCCAGAAAGTTGCTTGTTGTGTTGTACATGCTTACGGCGTGGAAGATCTTGTCTTTCCATGACCAGGCAGCGCGGCCGGGTGTCCGGTGTTGCATAGTGTGCTAATGGTTTGCGCTGGTGCTCGGAACCCCCCCCCCTCGCGCCTCCGCCTTCTCTATCTATCTGTCTCTGCCGCCACTCCCGGCAACCCAGCCGCTATTGTTGACAATCCTCATCTGATTGTCAATGTGATTCCTCCCGCTCTGTGCACCGCTACAGCCATGAAGGTGTCTGAGGAGGACGCCAAGGGCTTCGACGCGGACGTGTCTACCCGCCTGGCCCGTTCCTACCCGCTGGCTGCGGTGGTGGGCCAGGACACCATCAAGCAGGCGCTGCTGCTGGGCGCCGTGGACACCGGGCTTGGCGGCATCGCCATCGCCGGTCGCCGCGGCACGGCCAAGTCCATCATGGCTCGCGGCCTGCACGCGCTTCTGCCGCCCATCGAGGTGGTGGAGGGCAGCATCTGCAACGCCGACCCCGAGGACCCGCGCTCCTGGGAGGTGAGCGGAGGTGTCTGCATGCCGGCCGGCGGATTAGCGAGATGGAGGAAGCATGGAGAAGACGGCAGTGTGTGCAGGAACGGGGAGGAGAGGGAGCACAGAGACAGAGAGATGAGTCAAAAGACATGACGGACGGGAGGGTGGCTGACGGTGTGCACTTGCTTCGGAGGTCGCAGCACGGGGCATGCAGCCGAGCAAGGTCCCGTCGAAATCCTGCTCTTGCCTAGCGCTCGCCAAATGCAGGCAGGCACGCACGCACGCAGGCAGTTAGAGCTCCTTGTTGGTGTCGTCGCACGTGTACAACCACCAGCCTCACTGATCATGCACCCCGCCCCACCCCTCCCCACCTGCCGCCGCTCCCCACCCCTGTCACGCAGGCGGGCCTGGCTGAGAAGTACGCGGGCGGCCCGGTGAAGACCAAGCTGCGCTCGGCGCCGTTTGTGCAGATCCCGCTGGGTGTGACTGAGGACCGCCTGGTGGGCACTGTGGACATTGAGGCGTCCATGAAGGTGCGTCCGTGGGGTTGCGTGGGTGACGGGTTTGGTTGGGCGGGTGGGTGGGGCGTGGGGACCAGATGGACGCCCCTTGGGCGTTCTTTTTGGGGGGGGGGACACAGGAAAGCGCCAGGATGGAGGGGTCTTGGTCAGGGGTGCGGCCAGAGACATGGTTAGCGAGGAGAGCGGCGGGGTAGAGGGGTAAGAGGGCGGCGAGGTGTGCAGGGCACAGCGCAGCCTGATGTGATTGGTACTCGGCACACCTGCCCCGCTCCACTGCCGCACCGCGTGCCGCCCTTTCGCAATACCGTCCATCTTGGCCCGTTCCTCACTTTCCCCCGCCTCCCCCCTCCTGCGGTCCCTGCGCGCGCAGGAGGGCAAGACCGTGTTCCAGCCGGGCCTGCTGGCGGAGGCGCACCGCGGCATCCTGTACGTGGACGAGATCAACCTGCTGGACGACGGCATCGCCAACCTGCTGCTGTCCATCCTCAGTGACGGCGTTAACGTGGTGGAGCGCGAGGGCATCTCCATCTCCCACCCGTGAGCTAGGGTGTGGTGGACCAGGGTGGGGGCGGTTGCCGTGCCGGTGCTAGGCTGGCGGACGGTGCAGAGGAGTAGGGTGGTGCCTTGGTAGAGCAGGGCGCACACCCACAAAGTGCTGTGCTGGCTCGTGAACTGCGTCGGCAGTCCCTCTGGTAACCAGTGCGAACATGGTGCTGCCATGGCAACAGTGGGGTGGGTGGGGGCGGCGATGGCAAAGCGGGCGGGCGGGCATGTGGTGAGGTGCATCTTGCCCACTTCTTTTGCCCTTTGCACCTGTGTCCTCTCGCCTCCACCCCCTGACCCCCACTGCTCGGTAACTCACGCACTGAATCTGCCCCCATGTCCATGCCGCCTGCCTCGCAGCTGCCGGCCGCTGCTGATCGCCACCTACAACCCGGAGGAGGGCGCGCTGCGCGAGCACCTGCTGGACCGCATCGCCATCGGGCTGAGCGCGGACGTGCCGGGCAGCAGCGACGAGCGCGTCAAGGCCATTGACGCCGCCATCCGCTTCCAGGACAAGCCGCAGGTGGGCGGGGAGGGGGGCGGGGGTAGTTCATTACAGAAACCAGAAGCGAAACGACGAAGAGAACCCGAACCAGCCAGCCCAACCCAGAGCGCGGAGGTGGTGAGGCCTCAACCTGTGGGTCTCGGGCGCCCTTGAGCCTTGAATCTTCAGTCTTGTCGTCGGCGTTGTCGGTAGTCATGGATGGCACCCAGGCTCGCGCGCGTAGACCAGACCCACCCCGTTAGCTGAATTGCGCGATTCAGCCACGATACTCGTGCTTGATGCCAGAGCAGTGCCGGCGCCGTGATGTGAGCGCCGGTCATGGAGGCGTACATGCGGGGGAGTGGCGGGCGGGTGGGAAGTTGTTTGGGAGGGAAAAGGGGAGGGAGTGCGCACGGAAGGGGTGGAGGGGGAGGTTGGGGCGGAGCTGGAGCGCGGACAGAGTGGCGGAGAGTCTGGGAACATGAGCAGGGGTTTCAGGATGCAGCAAACGTGCCGCTAAGCGCCCGACACGCTGGGCGTGTTAGCACGCGGTCGGGTGCCGTATGTACCTGCCGTCCCAATCAATTACATCTAGACGTAGTTGGAACCTCCCAGTAACCCTTGTCCTTACCTTCACCACGCAATGTACCACCCCAGGACACCATCGACGACGTTGCCGAGCTGACCGACGCCCTGCGCACCTCGGTAAGGACAGGGGGCGGGTGGGTGGGTGGTGACTGCTTGACGAAGTGCGTGTGTGGGTGTAACCAGCGGTAGAGGGCAGTAAAGATGCGACATTGCTGCGGTAGTGCTTGGCGGCTGGGGACCTGCCAGCCCTCGTCATACCAGCTCGGTAATGCGCCTGCTCGCCCCCGCCTTCCTCACCTCCTGCACACCCACCCACCTGCCCCGCCCCACCACGCCCCCCCCCCCAGGTCATCCTGGCGCGCGAGTACCTGAAGGAGGTGGTCATCGCGCCCGAGCAGGTCAGCTACCTGGTGGAGGAGGCGCGCCGCGGCGGCGTGCAGGGCCACCGCGCCGAGCTGTACGCGGTCAAGGTAGGAGGAGGAGCGAGCGAGCGCATGGGACGGAGGGCTGGGCGGAAGGGGGGAGAGGGACATGACACATTGTGGAGAAGCGGGAGGGGGTAGCCATCCATGGATGGTGTTTGTCAGAGGGGGGCCGAGAGAAGGGCCCGCCGAGAGGGCCGGGGACTTGGGGTGGGATGGGGTAAGGTTTGAAAGGAGAGGAGGGCGAGACTCGTGAGGCACGGGCTGGGGCGCTGGGACGAGGGAATGGAACCGGCGGAGGGTGCATTTAAGCAGAATGCCAAAGATGGCGCAGAGGAGGATGCTGGGCTAGGTGCTAAGAGCGCAAAGAGTGCCGGGGCGTATGGCTGCACGCCATTGATGAAGCCGCGCCTCGCGTTCTTAGAAGGGGCATGTCAGCATGTGCCGCACCCCCTGTTCTACGTCTACCTCTTCATTAACTTGAAGGCTTGGCATGCCCTGCCCTGCCCTGCCCCGCCACCTCATCGCCTCCTTACCCACGCCCACCCCCTACACAACCACTGCCTGCAGGTGGCCAAGGCCTGCGCCGCGCTGGAGGGCCGCGACCGTGTGAACAAGGACGACCTGCGCCAGGCCGTGTCGCTGGTCATCCTGCCGCGCGCCACCATCCTGGACGCACCGCCGCCGGAGCAGGAGCAGCCCCCGCCGCCTCCCCCGCCCCCTCCCCCGCCGCCGCCGCAGGTGCGCACGAAGTAGCAGTAGTTGCAAAAGACTATCGCCCATAGCGCTTGGCACCCCCTCGACACCGCGCACTCCCTGACCCGCAACTTCCCCCCTTGGCAATGTGCCCTCCCACCCACAGGACCAGATGGACGAGGAGGACCAGGAGGAGAAGGAGGACGAGAAGGAGGAGGAGGAGAAGGAGAACGAGGAGCAGGACCAGCCCGAGGTAAGAGACGGTGCAAGGGGGTGAGGGGTTGGTACAGGGGTTGGTTGGTATGAGGAAGTAGACAGGGTGGGTCAGCTTTCATTCGCACAGCGTGGGGCTTCGCCGCAAGGCGATATGGTTCTGGGCCATCGTCCTTTTGCATGCAATATCGGTTTAGGATTTAGAGGGAGGGAAACTGCAAGGTCATGACCTACAACAGTTTGCGTCAACTTTCATCTGGATTGGGCAAGTCGCTCACGCTCTCCCTGCCTCCCTGCCCCTCCCCCTCCCCCTCGTAACCCTGCCTTTCCCTCACAGATCCCGCAGGAGTTCATGTTTGAGAGCGAGGGCGTGATCATGGACCCCTCCATCCTCATGTTCGCGCAGCAGCAGCAGCGCGCGCAGGGCCGCTCCGGCCGCGCCAAGACGCTCATCTTCAGCGACGACCGCGGCCGCTACATCAAGCCCATGCTGCCCAAGGGCGACAAGGTCAAGCGCCTGGCGGTGGACGCCACGCTGCGCGCCGCCGCGCCCTACCAGAAGGTGAGAGGGGTAGCGGCTCGCGTTTTGGAAGGAAAGGGGTTTGAACAGGTGGTTACTAGACATGGTGCTTGGATTGTGGGGGAGATTGCCGTCGTATGACACGCTCTGCTCACCCGTGGGCTCGCTATTCCGCTCATCATGCTGCCACCTACCTGACCTGAGCTGACCTGGCCTGCTGCCCCCCCCTACACCGTAAATTCCACGCGCTCTACAGATCCGCCGGCAGCAAGCCATCAGCGAGGGCAAGGTACAGCGCAAGGTGTACGTGGACAAGCCCGACAGTGAGTTGGGGCGGGGCTGGGTGTGTGTGTGTGTGTGGGAGGGGGGGCTGTCCAGGTCTGGAGGAGGAGGGAGGGGCGGGCATTCGGCGTTGTCGAGAGCCTGCTGCGCTGCGGACATGAAATTATTGCTTGACATCTAGCTATACGGGCGCCACTGCCGCTTGCGAACACAGCACACATAACCCACCTCGTGTTCGCCCTCCCCTTCGCCCTCCCCAGTGCGCTCCAAGAAGCTGGCCCGCAAGGCGGGTGCGCTGGTGATTTTCGTGGTGGACGCCTCGGGCTCCATGGCGCTCAACCGCATGAGCGCCGCCAAGGGCGCCTGCATGCGCCTGCTGGCCGAGTCGTACACCAGCCGCGACCAGGTGTGCCTCATCCCCTTCTACGGCGACAAGGCCGAGGTGCTGCTGCCGCCCTCCAAGTCCATCGCCATGGCGCGCCGCCGCCTGGACTCGCTGCCCTGCGGCGGCGGCTCCCCGCTGGCGCACGGCCTGTCCACGGCGGTGCGCGTGGGTATGCAGGCCAGCCAGGCGGGCGAGGTGGGGCGCGTGATGATGGTGCTCATCACCGACGGCCGCGCCAACGTGAGCCTGGCCAAGTCCAACGAGGACCCCGAGGCGCTCAAGCCGGACGCGCCCAAGCCCACCGCCGACAGCCTGAAGGACGAGGTGCGCGACATGGCCAAGAAGGCGGCGGCCGCCGGCATCAACGTGCTGGTCATTGACACGGAGAACAAGTTCGTGAGCACGGGCTTTGCGGAGGAGATCTCCAAGGCGGCGCAGGGCAAGTACTACTACCTGCCCAACGCCTCGGACGCGGCCATCGCCGCCGCCGCCTCCACCGCCATGGCCGCGGCCAAGGGCGGTTTCTGAGCAGCTGCCGCGGAGGCAGTATATGCTGTAGGTGGTGGTGATGGTGGTCTCGTGGGGGGCATGACGACGTGGAGGAAGCGCATAGGCACAGAAACAACATAGGAACAGGGGATGTGGACTTGCGGCGGAGAGATGAGGCGGCGTGACTTATGACTGGAGTGGGGAGCGTACTGATGTGTTGTGGTGGGGGCGCGCTGGAGAGTGTATGTGTTCGGGTATGTATGTTATCTTTGTGTGGTTTGTCTTGAGTCTTCAGCGTGCCTGGTATTGGAGGAAGGAGTGCGGTCGGAGCCGGTGCGGCGGCGCGCTGCAGCTTGAGGCGTGGAGCTGTCGGACCCCGGAATAGCAGGAATGTCGATGCCGCGATTGCAGCGAGTGGTGCATGGTGGATCTTCCAAACGAGAGCGTAGTCAAATACTAGGCCGGTCATTGAGGATGACAAAGTATGGGGACAGCCCCGGCTGCCCTGCGCGCAGTCGTGGCCTTGTCAAGTGGAGGCGATTGTAGGTCGCCGGCACCCGCGAGGTGCGCATAGTGCTGTAACACTCCAAGAGTTTCGCGGCACCGCTGCGGCCTGGGGGCTCTCGGGCAGTTTGCGCCTTGAACTGGGTTAGCTGAAGGGCGCACGGCGGCCGAATGGAGCACGGCCTGATTGCCTGAATACAATGCGCAACAGCAAAACGCTCCAGCAACATCGGCCAGCTACCTCAGTCGGTACAGTCACTGAGTCACCGCGCGCAATTTTGCCTCCGTCCCAACTGCTCATGTTTTGACGGTATTTGAGGGGTGTGGGATCTTCTGACACTTGAGGGACGCCGCACACCTGTTCCCTTGCTTGCATCACCGATGGGTGTGAACAGTGCCCCCACGGTGGGCCACCCGTGGCTCTCGCTCATGCGGCGTCCTCACACGCCAACAATGTGTCGTGCTTGCACCTATAACAGGCAACCACTCAGGACGATGTATTGGGGCTAGCGCTACGACAGGGTCAACCTAATATCTAGCCCCCTTAGCATGTCCGTAACGGACCTAGGCCGGACGGCTGGGTGAGGCAGGGTTGGCGTGCCCCGGCGCCCGCAGGTGCACATGGTGCATGCTACCTCACATCGCAACGTCTGATCTCCACTTCGGGGCACGCCCTATGCACCGCAAAGTGGTGCGCTAGTGAGGACGCATTTCCTGTCCTCCATGCCCCAGCACTCGTTCGGACTCTGGACGCTCCTCCTTGTAACCACACACACACACGGACACCCGGGAACCGCGAGAGTCTCCTTTGCGCACCTGCGAGGTGCGCGTAGCGATGTCATGTGCATACCTCCTTGGCTCCATGGAAAGCCAGCACAGTGGGAAACATGCGCCACACAGTCTTGCGAAGGGCGTGATCCTTGCGTCCAGCAGCACGGCGCCAAACCCTAAAACCCTGTTGCCATCTTCCAGAACCCTCCCGCACACCCATCATCAACCACCATCACTTCCACGCACGTACCACCGCATCAGGTAGCCCCTTGTTCGCTTCTGGAAGGCCCGAAAAGTGTTGCAACCGCTACTGAGGCCCGCTCACGAAGCACTCGTGCGCTGCCTTCAGGTTCTGCATGGAATGGCGTATTAGATCATAACCAATGCAGCTATCGTTACATTGATAGCCTACGTGAAAGGCAAAAGGTGCGTGACAAGCCTGACGGAAAGATTGTGTTCGCTGCCGGTAGCTTCCCAATGCTCACGAAGAGCCTGAGAAGATAAGCGTTTACAACACAAGCAAAAGCAAAGGTCAGAACTCATGAAAAAGTGGAACTCATGAGTCTCCGGAACAGCTTTGCAACGTGCGTTTGATTTCCTTGCACGTTTTCATGTTCCGCAAGATGGCAAACACGCTTCTATATTCAACCATAGGAGCTCCGCCACCCCACAAAAGTCCCTCCGCAAAAGTCTCCTCGATCGGAGGGAGAGGGAATGGGGCCTCGCACCAGGCCGCGATTGGCGAACTCACCATGCGCTTGCTTAAATACCGCGCGCCCCAGCACCCAATACTTGTTTTGCTATAAACGTCTGCCTCGCGTGCTTGCAGCGGCCCTGCCCCGAAACCACTCCAGAATCCATCAATCGTTTCGGCGAACAACCCGCCACCATGCCCGTCGTCGCGTTCGGAGACATTGGCAAGGCCGCCAAGGGCCTGCTGGGTGGTGACAAGCCTACTGGCACGTTCAGCTTTGACCCGAAGCTGTCCGTGAGCAGCACGACCGCATCCGGCGTTGCGCTTACGGCGACCGCTGTGCAGAAGGCGGACAAGGTGGAGGCGTCGCTGAAGGCCGCCTACAGCACCAAGAAGTACTCCGTCGACGTGGCTCTGTCACCGGACAACAAGGTGACCGCCACGGCTGCCATCAACGATGTCGCCCCCGGCATCAAGCTGACCACCTCGGCCGTGCTGCCCGACCCGGCCACCGCCAAGCTGACGCTGGACTACAGCATGCCCTACCTGGCGCTCAAGTCCACCATCGGCCTCAACGCCACGCCCGTGGTGGACGTGGCCGCCTCCACTGGCTACCAGTCCTTCGTGCTGGGCGCTGAGACCAGCTACGACACCGCCAAGGCCGCCGTCACCAAGTACAACTTCGCGCTGGGTACGTCGGGGTGTGCGTGGCGCCGTGGGGGCGGGGCGCGTGGGAACATGGGGCTCGGTGCACGGTGTCGGGCGTTTCCGAAATGGTAGGGTATGGCTGCGTCCGGTACACCCGTATGCCAGGAGGCGAGCCGCGCACGTGCGCTGGTGTGCGTTCATCAACCAAACTTTTTGCGGGCTGACTTGTCGGTGCACACGAGCATGAAGTTCGTGCATTCACGACTGCAGTCCCGACAAATGCTGATGTTCAACTGCTACCTCACATGTCAACTCGCCCTTACACGCCCACGCCCCAAACCCCTGCAGGCTACCACGCGCCCGACTTCCAGGTGGCCGCGCACCTGACCGACCTGACCAAGACCCTGAAGCTCATCTACAGCCACAACCTGACCTCCACCTCCACCGTGGGCGCCGAGGTGACCCGCAAGCTGGCCACCAGCGACACCACCTTTGCGCTGGCCTACGCGCGCAAGCTGTCCAACGGCGCGCTCACCAAGCTCAAGCTGGACGGCAGCGGCGCGCTGTCGGCGCTGTACGAGACGAAGCTGCAGGGCGGAGAAAAGGTGAGCGGCGGGGACAGGCCAGGACTGGGCGGGCCGGGCGCGCCTGGGACCACCGCGCGTGTTTTTGGTGCCGGGCAATGTGAGGGGCGTGCGGCTGGCCAGGAACCCGTGTTGTACAAGGCAGCTTACCTCAGATCCCGCATGTGTGGTTCGTTGCATCCTGCGTCTATCCACATTACCTATGTGTTGTCACTAACCATGCATGCAACCCTCGTCTCGCCAACTGCCCTGCATGTTCCCCCAGGTGACCGGCTCGCTGCAGCTGCAGGCCACCGACCTGTCCAAGCCTGTCAAGTACGGCTTCGCTGTGGACCTGGCGTAAGGCGGCAGCAGCAGCTGACAGACAGTAGCTAGCTGGCAGCTGTCACCGGCAGGAGCAGCCGCAGCAGCAGACTGTGATGAACTGATGATGCGCAACTAGATCGGCAACATATAGTTGGGGGCAGCTGATGAGTCGTGGGTTTGCAGGTGCGACGGCCGGTGCCGCGCTGAGCCGCCACAGGATCCTGCAGCCCTGGTTACGGTCGGCGCACACATGCTTGGGGGTGCATGCAGCCAGCACGTAGCAACGTTCTAGTGATTCACCTGGGCGAAGAGTTGTGTGCGTGGGCTCATGCCATATGAGAGGAGGGGTGGTTATGGCCTTGAATTGAGAACGGCGCGAGGCCATTGACTGGGTGGCGCCTTGACGGATATGAGACACACGGACACTGTATGCAACCCTCACACGCTGGGTGGAGGAACTAGTGCAGTTCTTTCACTACAAGGGATTTGTCAGCATCAGTACACTGCTGTGTTTGCTACATACAAACATTTGTGTTTTGTGTTCAATGTTTTGTGTGTGCCAACCAACAGCAACATTCGGACACAAGCTATGGAATCAACATGCGGCACCGTGGCTGGCACCATGTAAATCAGTGTGCATCACATACCGCATGGCTCGCCACACAACATGGGCAGGGTATCATCAAGATTGCATTGGTTACAGGAGGGACCTGCTGACGCAGTTCGCGAGCCAGCGAAAGCGTACTAGAACTAGGTCATCAAGGTCATTGGGAATTCTACCACCGTGCCGCATCCGGAACAGCTTTGTAACGTGCGTTGGGTATCCTCAGCGCCAAGACGTGTCGGCCCGTCGGCCTTCCCCCGCTACTTTTGCACTCCATGGACACTCGAGGATTGTGCCAGTCTGATAACTTTTGATTGATTGATGATCCTGAGTCCTGACAGCTCTTCCCCTGTCACGGGAAAGGAGCTGAGCCCCTCCACTCTCTGAGGCCGAACGTCCTCATCACCCGGACGTAGCCGGGGTCGGTCTGTACGGGCACAAAGCCAAACCAGGCGCTCAGCAGTCGCACCGCCACCGCAGAGCCATCCAGGACACCGCACAGATGTCGACAGCTGCACTACTTGTCATGCTGCTGCTGCCTCCTGCCACGCATGCCCTGCTCGCCCCACTGTGGACCGCTACCTAGCTAGACACCGGCCGGCCCCTCAGCCTGCGCGCTTGCGCCGCTTTTTGGGCGGCGCTGCGCTCTCCTCCACGTGGCCTTGCCCGCCCCCTCCACTACCAACATGCGCACACGCTGTTGCTGGGCCGCCGCTGGGCTGCTGCCGGGCCGCCGCCGCCACCGCCGCTGCCACCGCCAGGCTGAAGCGATGCAGGCCGCATGTGCCCCGGCAACATCTTCACCAGCGTGTGCCGGATGTTGGTTGCGGAGTTGACGTCACGCCCCCTTTGAGTCATGGGGATGTTCGAATGCTGCCACGAACGTGCGCACAGGGGCGGCACGAATGCTGCCACGGACATGCGTCGGGGGGGGGGATAGTTCATTCCAGAAACCAAAAGCGAAACGACCAAGAGAACCCGAACCAGCCAGCCCAACCCAGAGCGCGGAGGTGGAGTGGCCTTAACCTGTGGGTCTCGGGCGCCCTTGAGCCTTGAATCTTCAGTCTTGTCGTCGGTGTTGTCGGTAGTCATGGATGGCACCCAGGCTCGCGCGCGTACAGACCCACCCCGTTAGCTAAATTGCGCGATTCAATCGCGATACTCACCTGCTTGATACCAGAGCAGTGCCGGCGCCGTCATGTGAGCGCCGGCCACGGATGCGTACATGCGGGAGGGTTGCAGGGGAACCATGCATAGGATGTTGTTTATCAAATTGGGGGGGGGGGGGAGGAGGCGCGAATGCGGCAGCGAACATCATGGCGGTGAGGCTTGGGAGGGAAGAGTTGTTGGCCACATACCATTCTATCCGTCTACTCAGCCCCGACCCGGCATCATGACCCTGTGCAGTGGACTCGCCCACACGGGCTTGGACTCACCCACACAGACCCGTAGTGGTTGCACACTTGAACTTGGTGAGCACGGGAGGCCCCGCATGGAACGACCTCCTGCAGGCAGCGCTGCCCGTTGTCGAGCAAGCGCCGCCCACACTTTGCGCACACCTGGAGAGGGGTTGATGGCAGGAGTGCAGCGTAAAACTGGCTGGCTGGCTACTTGACCCAGACCGGCTACAATCCCGTCTGCCACCGTCTTGCCTGTTAGGTGTAGTACTCATCCACGTACACCACCAGGTGCGCGTACTTTTCAACCAGCCGCCGGAGCAGCGCCCGGTTTGGGCCCCCCCCGCCGTGGCCAGTGTTGGCGTTGTCCCACGCGACAATCACCGCCTCCTTGGGCCTATTGCCGGCCAGCTGCTGGGCGGTGTACTCCAGCACCTGCATCCACATCAGTGGCGGCGCACCATCAGCGGCGCAGCGTCAGTGATGATCCTTATGTTACAGCTGTGGGGAGACTTCTGCCCCGGGCCCGAAACACGGCCGCTGCAGCCTACCAGCCTCTTTGGACTTGCAAGAGCGCCGACAAACTGAACGGCGCACACGAATCAAGCCTACGGCGGTCCAAACGCACACGACGCTTGACCTCCGTGAACACAGGGCGTCTGCCTCCATTAGTCAGACGTAAAACAAGAAAGGAAGGCAGCTCGCTCGCACCCCCCGCACACCTCCTTCTGTGATGCTTGCCCTCCCTTCCCCTCCGCCCCGCCTTCTGTGTCCGCACATAGACAGTCTGGCGCGAACGGGAAGGGGGGATAGAGGCCCCTAAGAAGTGGGGGAGGGGTGCAACCGTGAAAGGGTGGACAAACTCTGCTAGGGGTCGGCCACTGCTTGCTGCATTCCGAGGCCCAGTCCCGAAGTATGGTCACACCTTCACCCTGTTGCACCTGTGCGAGTGAGCCGGGACCGTGATCCGTGCCGCTACCAGTGTTTGGCACAGGGTTCTCCTGTTTGGAGGTTTCGAGGACCTTAACGTGCTTGCACGCTCGGGTTGTCCCCTCTGTAACACCGCAATCTTAACATGACCTTTTTCGGGGTTTGGCGAAAAGTACAAGGGAAATTCTAGGACACGCTCCTGGCTGCCAGGAGGGATTGCGGCCCCTGGGTGGGCTGCCGGGTTTGGGAGCACAGGGTGAGGGCCCAGCCCGGCAGCCCCCGTCTCGAACAGGGATTGCTGTCTCAGGCTGTCTCATCACAACTTGCCATAGTTGTCAAAGCACTGGACGTATGTTGTATTATGGTCAGCTGCTGACGGGCCCGAACTCGAGGGCCTGGAATCTGGATGAAGGTAACGCCGGGCACGTTGGCCGTGTCAGCACGGACATCGTGCAGGGCTCGTACCGGGGCACCGCGGGCGCGGTCGAGAAGGAATCCGCCCATGCGCTGCTAGGCAGCGCGATCCTCGCCGCATGGCACGCGGAGAGGCGCGGCTTCAGCAGTGCCGTCAAGGCACGCTCCGTCGGCCATCAGCCGTGCACGCCACGGGCGTGACCAGGGGCGCCCCTGGGCGTGTCATCAAGGCACGCACCCGCGGCGGTTGAAGGTGCCGCCTTAAACCCACTAGCCTGGGTCGCTCACCCCTATGCGGGTTGCATATTCACTATCCATTCCTTGTAGGTTACGTCACGGGTTAGGTTGCATGTCGAGCGCATCGATTTTGGTCCATTCCATGGAGTCACTTTGAGTGGCGCATTATAGCATTGGATGTAATATCCAGAAACCCCATAAACTCCACCAAGTCAGTCTTTTACAGTGAAGCCACGCAATATCGCGAAAGAGTCTTGAGCTCTACAGTAGCCGAACTTGTTCAGATAGGCAGGCAGAATCGCTCTATTATTTAAGAGCTTTTGTGTTATATTAACAGCACTATTGTGGGAATCAGGTAGCCTGGCGCTGTTGGGGCAGACTTCGAAGCCTCGTCCTGCCCGCTGAACTAGCGAAGTAGTTCTGGCCCTGTCGCGGCCCTTCTAAGCGACAAGCAAAAATAGGCTGCGGCGCGAGCAAGGGTGAGTCGCTGCACGGGTCGCAAGAATGCGCCTTCTGCTCACAGGTCCTTCGCCTGCAGGTGCCGACGTCGCATCGTCGGCCGCCCCTACAGCTGCGCCAAATGCAAAGAATGGCCCACAAGCCGCGTCGGCTGAGTTCACGCCAGAAAGCAAGCCCGCGAAGTAAGCTCAGGCGCGTACGTAAATTGCTGGCGCGAGACCTAACAACCCTGTGTGTGCTGCTGCAGCCGACAACCTGATCAGAATGCGCCAGAAATGGCCCGCGCGAAAGGTGAGCTTGCTGCGGGTGTCAATGTGTCGCGTATGCCCGCGTCTGACACGCGAAACGTGTCTTCCTGTCGCGCAGAGTCGCGAGAGGTAGCGCGACGGGTCGACCAAATAGTCAAGGCTGGCGTTTCTGAGTTTGAAGATGATTCGAAGCCGGTAAGAGGGCAGCGCGACACGCCCTCGACGCACGGGCGCGGCGTGCGAGCACGACCCCTCTGCCGTCCCCTGGGACCGGACCGCACGGCTACCTGCATTGGTAACAATCCGAACCATGTTACACATTACAACCCTCCCATAGGCTGGTCCGCTGCCGGTTGCGCAAATGCCGGCGCTGCCGCCGCCACCGATGACGCCGCCAACCGGCGCCTCCAAGCCTGCCTACCAGGCCGGCGCGCCCTTGTGAGTTTGTGGTATCCTGGCCGACACCGGCATGGCAGCTGCACAAACCGGCACGAGGCGACGTTTATTAAGGAGCCTACGGTTGGGCTGGCGTACTTGGTTGGGTTACAGCTGTTATGCTACTGGTGCAGAAGCTGAAGTACTGCCATACCTGCATACCGCAGGTCGTATAATGCCGAGGAGGAGGCGGCAGACACTTCATACTTCCCGGAACAGGTGTCGTTGAACATAGGGGGCGGCGGGGGCGGCTTCGGCAGGCCAGCTGCAGCACCGGCGGCCATGTTCGGGGCGCCTCCCGCGCAGTCCTCCTCCTTGCGGAGCTTCCAGCCCATGGACTCGCAGGCCCCCCTGGCTCAGGCGCCAGCACCACAGCCCGCCATGCTGCCGGCGTTGGGGGCACAGACGCAGATGCGGCAGCAGCAACAACAACAAACGTATCATCAGCAACAACTATACCAGCAGCAACAGCACTATCAACAACCCCAGACGTTACCGTCGTTGCAGCACCAGCAACCGGAGCTGGCCTACGAGCCGCAGGAGGCTGCTGCTGCGCCGCCTCCGCCGCCACCGCCGGCTCCCACAGACGACATCTGGTCCAGCCTGCAGAGCGCCTACCGGATCAAGGATCCGCCTGCGGGGCCAGCCTCGGCACACAGCAAGGGCAGCAGCGGGCGCGGCGCTGGCAAGGGCGCGCCCAGTGGCGAGGTGCTGGTGCTGGGCGACGACGATCCCTTCAGCGGCGGCAAGGGCATGGTGGCGCCCAACTTGAACGGCACCATGAACCGCACCTCGGGCTTTGGGGGCCGGGGCGGCCAGGCCGGAAACACCGCGCAGCCGTCACGGCCGGCCGCTGCGGCCAAGTCGGGCGGCTGGGGCGCGGGCAACATGGCACGGGCGGGCGAGCTCATGATCGGCGCGGCGGACGACGACTGGCTGGAGGGCGGCGACGCGCGGCAGCAGCTGCCGCCAGCGGGTGGGTTTGGCGGGCGGGGAGCCGTCAGCCAGCGCAGTGATGAGTACGGCGGTGGTTACAACCAGCAGCCCGCTGCGGGGCTGAACAAGGCGCCGCTGGCCCAGGGGCGGCATGCGGACGACATCCTGTGTGAGGACGTGGAGGACGTGGACATGCTGCTGGAGGACGAGATGCAGGTGGGTGGAGCGGGTGCTGGGTGGCTTTGTAGCTGCCCGAAAAGCATAAGAGCTGCTGTGCTGGCAGCAGAAGTGTGACCCTCTGTGACCTGCATGTAAATTGTCGACTCGCGACCTACACTTGCAGCAGCGTTCGTGACCCGCCTGGTCACCAGTCCCCCCCCCCCACCGCCGCCCGCGCCACCGCCCACCTCACTCATACCAAGCATGCTATGATACCATTGCGTAGCGGCTTTTTGCTTAACGCAGCTGCCGCAAATACTGATGTTGCCAATATTTCCGTTGGTTTGGGTCCCTCAACACGGTATTTGACTGTGTTACACTATTAGTGCTGTACGTGCACAAAAACGGAGAGACGCGACTGGGCACGCGTCCCTCAGCACGTGTGCCGGACCCGCCCCTCCCAGCCCTCACCGCTGCAACCCGCTAAGAAATGTTTCCTTTCCATGCTTCTTCCAGATTTAGAATAGACTAAGTTTTGTGGCTGCCCTACCTCCATTTTCTTTTTGTTTTATTGCGCCCATCCTTTAGCGACAGGGAATTGCAGACAAAAACCTTGCAAACAAGCTTGGTGAGTGGGTAGTGCATGCAGCCCCACTGGTCCTTGTATGTCCTGCACCTTACCACGCGCAGCATGCCGCTGTGCTCCTGATCGCTCCTGGTAGGTTCCCCCCGCATCTGGCTGCTGAACAAGTCCACCCCTGCTGTGTGCCCTCATGCCGTCGATGTATTGCAGCGGCGTTTGACGCCCAATTTAATGATGACGACTGACACGGAGACCGAATGCCAGAGTGAGGAGTACATACCATAGAGTAACCCCGGCACCGGCACAGCGAGGCGGTTGCATCAAGCCGCTGGCGTTTGAGGGCGCGGGCTGTGGAGAAGCGCAGGCCCAGACCACTACCACACCGAAGTGACTACCTTGACTTATCAATTGCATTTAAGCGCATGTCCGTGACTCGGTGGCTGGTACTGACGTTGGACTGGCTGATGTTTTCACGAGGAGGGCATGAGGGCATGCCTCCTGCAGCGGCAGCATGACAAGCAGTGCGGCTGTTGACAGCTGTGCGATGTCCTGGATGGCTCTGCGGTGGCGGTGCGACTGCTGAGCGCCTGGTTTGGCTATGTGCCTGCACAGACCGGCCCCGGCTTTGTCCGGGTGATGAGGGCGCTCGACCTCAGAGAGTGGAGGGGCTCAGCTCCTTTTCCCGTGACAGGGGAACACGGGCACTAGTGCACATGGAGGCAAAGTTGTTTTTTTTCATGGTGTGCGCCACATTCATTCAAATGACTGACGATCAAGCATAGGATTGCGTGGTTACAAGAAAGGACACGCCGAGCTCGCAAGCGAGCAAGGGGCATACTCGGGCCCTGGGCTGACATAAGCATAGGCATGAAGTGTAGTAGGACTGCATTGCATGACCGCAGGTTGCCGGTGTAGACCACAACGAAAGACGGGTTGTACGGAATGTGCGGCAACGCAACTGACCTGTGCATGCAATCCCATGAGGGCCGAACCGTGGGTGATTGCGCCTCCAGGTGCAGCGCGCTGCTTGAAGGTGTCCCCACCGCAGTTGCACGTGCATACCTGGCTGTGCAGCTGATTTGAATTCGTATTTTTGGACTCCAAGACTGCAGACTGCGCACCCTTGAGGCTGCGATTGAATGGGATTCTGGCGGATTCCACACGCGCAGAAATCCAAGACTGCGAAGACGCGGTAGCAGGTGCAGCAGCATTTAAGACGGCTGGGAACCGGCAGAAGTCAGGCCAAGGCAGCAAAGTTGCGGAGGTGCAGTGGAGAATTCCTATGGGCGCAGGAGAGCACAGGGAGGCATTTCTCGTTTCGCGGCTAGGCTTGCTGTGCGCGGGCAGGTCAGGTCAGCCGTGGGCTTGGTTTTCTAGCGCTGCATTTGTGAGCGCTCTCGCAAGTCCAGAGACTGCAGAGGCAGTGTGTCGGGCCCGGGTCAGAGGTAGGCCCACAGCTGTAACATGGCCTGATAGCCACCTTGGAGAACGCGGCAGTAGCGCTGCTGGCCTTTGTGGTGCGGTATGCCCCGTTCAGGCTTCCCACACTACTTGGAACGGTCACGTATATGCCGCAGTGGTTCAACACAGACTAGCAGCGCTGTCGCGTAGCTCGTGGCGGTGCAAGGGCCCATCCCTGGACGCCTGCCTGCAGGTGCGATGTCTCCCGCTTTCGCGTGCTGCGTGGCGTCGCATTGTCTGTGGTGGCATTGCCTGGCCGGGCGCCCGGAGTGTGAGGACGGGTGAGGACAGCGCGGCAGCACGCACAAACGCTCCAGCAACCGCGGCCAGGAACCTATGTTGGTACAGTTACAGCGCCCATTTACCAGCCTCTGCCCCTCTTGTATATGTTTGCTGTTTATGCGTGGGCACGGGAGGGCTAACTTGCTTACGGGGCAATTGCGGAAACCTGTTCCTTTACTCGCATCACGAAAGGGCCCATCCCGCCCCCCTACACACATTGGGCCTCTTTCCAGTCCATCTAGTGGCGCCCCTTTCGAATGCTCCACCGCAGTACCGCTGCCTTGTAGGAATGCAATATTACCACCACTAAATATACCAGGAAACTAATTGGGGCGGCGTAAAGCAGAGGTCGACATTTGCGACCTAGTCGGGGACTGCCTTTCTCGAGGGGTGACATGCGAGAAACCCCCAGCAAGCCAACCGGAAGGCCTTCGTCGCTATGAGCCTAAATCAACAAGTTTTGCAAACATTTAGCATGGCAGAGAAAGGTAACTCATTAAAGTCTGCAGCCAATAAAGTCCCGGCCCATTGACCCAGCCATAACGCTCGCCAAATGAGCTTGACTGTTCCTACCTAATTCCACCCAAACATTCCCTCACGCATCATTTCCTACGGCTTTGCCCCTCTTTAACGTGATTGGGAAAACTGGCGCGCAAGAAGGTTAGGGAGTATGACGCGAAGCGACTTCTCAAGGCGCATATGAAGCGCCTGGCCGGCATTGACCTGCCAATTCAGGTGGGTGAGTGCACGCCTTGGAAGAGGTGCTTGCATTGTGGTTGGGGGGAAAGCGAAGCGCACAGAGGGATTAATTAAGAGCTTAGCGATCCCGCCCTAGTATCTGGACTCTGTGTGGGCTTCCGGCTGAGTCTTGGCATATTATTGAATAGGTATCTTGACCAAATGTGACTAGCGCGCTGGAAGCGTGCCTTGGCGCGTCCCAGACTGCAGGCAGTGCGCGAGTACCGAGTACGTTGCGGGAAGCAGCACGTGCAGCTGGCTCGGGCCGGCCCCCTTGCATCCATCCATCCTGATATTGCGCTATGAATAAGGTTGCGTTGCGAGTGCGGCACGCACGCGCCGGTCAGGCCAACGGCAACAATTGGGGGGGGGGGGCTGCGGGGGCCCGGGGGCTCAAACGCCAGCGCCCGTCGCGTGTGTATTGCTGAGCCCCTCTTCGCCGCCCTGCGTCCCTCCACGCCTGTTCATCTGCTGTGTGTGCGCGACAGGTCGTGCAATTTAATGCGGACACCAATGCCTCCGACCTGCTGAACTCCGCGCCGTGGCTAGCTAGCACCAAGCTGGTGGTCAAGCCGGATATGCTGTTCGGGCAGCGCGGCAAGAACGACCTGGTGGGCCTCAACCTGGACTTCAGCCAGGTGGGTGGGTGGGTGGGTGGGTGGGTGGGTGGCACGCGGGCAGGAGGGCAGCGGTTGTCGGGCCGATGAGGAGTGAGGAATGACCAGTACCCAGTCGTGAGGCAGGAAGACAGAGGGCGTGGTGGTCGGATGTCTGGTGAGCCAGCGGGCCAGTATTGACCAGGCCTGGCGTTACGGCACAGTGCAGGTTGATGACCGTCCATCCCGTCCGTCCGCGCTTGATATGGCCCCACCTGCAGGCCATTGATTTCGCCACCGCCCGCCTCAACCGCACTGTGACTGTGAACGGCTGCACCGGCCCCATCACCACCTTTGTGATTGAGCCATTCGTGCCGCACAAGGACGAGTACTACCTGTCCATCACCACCAACCGCAACGGCTGGGAGGTGTCGTTCAGCGAGGCCGGAGGCATTCACATTGAGGAGGTGCGGGGCGGGGTTGGGGCGGGACGCGGATGCGCGTGTGACGTGTGAGAGGCCCAGGCCTCCCCCGTAGTAATGGTGACTGAAAGGCACGGTGCAACCAGGAGAGAAGAGCTGGAGTGGTGCGAGGTCGACGTCTCGATAAGATGTGGTGCGGGGCCTGTCCTGGCAGCTCGGCAGCCTCGCGGAGAAGATCAGGCGGCACGGTCTGCACGTTTCCGCATGCCCTTCCGCCATATGCGCTATGCAAGTGTATTGTGATTGGAAACTGAACTCCAACCCTGCGTTCCCCCGACGGCTACGTGTTTGTGCTGTGGTGCTGTGCAACAACAGAATTGGGACAAGCTGCGCACCGTGGCGCTGGACACGCTGGACGCCAGCCCCAGCGGCGGCCTGCCCGAGGGTGCGCTGGCGCCGCTGATCGCCGGCCTGCCGCTGGAGCTGCGGCCCAGCCTGGAGCGCTTCATCGCCGCCGCCTTTGCCGTGTTCCACGACCTGGACTGCAGCCTCATGGAGATGAACCCCTGGTGCGCGCGGGAGAGGGGTGTCGTATGCGCTTACTCGCGTGTCAGCGCGTGGGGACCAAGGCGTATGGCTGCGGATTCCTGGCGCGCCTGCGGCATGAACAGGGTGACAAGCAGGGGTGCGGGCCCGTGGAATGGTCCCATGGCACTCCCCCCCTTCTGTACCTGTTCTGCCACTTCGCTATATATCCTGGCAATGGTCGCTTTGGTTTCTGGAGTGAACTAACCCCCCCCACACACAAATACACCCGGCTGCTGATCCACCTTGCAGTGCAGTTGTTTCATAACGAATTGGTTTACCATATCCCCCTCTCATTCTCGCTCTTATGCATCTGGTTTGGTATAGCTTGGGCTAGTAATTACAACCCCCTCCCCTGTTCTACCACTTCGCCACATATCCTTGCAATCCCCCGCGGTTTGGATTTTGGCAAGATTTGCTTGCTTTTTTGGCAGGGCACGTATCGTATTTGGGGCGCTTTGCTCAGCTCAGACATTAGGGGCTGGTTTGGCGCCATTGTTTGTTTGGGCCCTTGGCGGTTTGGGGGCTTTCCCATAGGAAGTCGAACAAAACACGCCTCAAACCCAGCCCAAGAAAGTCCAGTTCCAGACTTGAGGCCCCCGGAGGAATATTCAGGAAACGTCCAAAAGGACCAGTTTGCTCAGAAATATTAAGATACGAGCCCTGCTTTTGGGTTCTGGAATAAACGACAACCCCGTCCACACAGACGCCGACTCCATATCCTAGCTTATTTTATCTGGAGCCGCTCTCATGTATGGCAAGACCCCGTGAACTGGCTCGAGTGACACAGGTGTTTACAGCCGCACAACACACCGCACATCTGTGCGTCTGCCTGGTCTCTCAACACGTGCGCCTGCTGCCCCTTTCCCCCCCCCCCCCGTCAGGACGCTGGACGCCGCCGGCCAGCCCTTCCCGCTGGACATGCGCCTGGAGCTGGACGACACAGCCAAGTACCGCAGCGGGGCCAAGTGGAACCTGGACGGACAGGTGGGACATAGGCGGGGCTGCATGGTGGGTTGGCTGAACTTGTGAGGCGTTCTGTTTGCTCAATGCCGGCTCTCACCGCGCCACCTACTGCGCAGGAGCTTGAGTTCCCGCTGCCCTTCGGGCGGTTGCTCACGCCTGCGGAGGCGGCCGTGAGCGCGCTGGACGAGGCCACCGGCGCCTCGCTCAAGTTCACGGTGCTCAACCCGCACGGCCACGTGTGGCTGATGGTGGCGGGCGGCGGCGCGTCCGTTATCTACACTGACACCATTGGCGACCTGGGGTATGCCGCAGAGCTGGGGTAGGTGTGGGGTTGGATTGTTATGACCAGCCCAACCTAAAGAAGACCAAACTGCTATCAAGTCAGCGGGCTCATGGGGTTCGCAGGCTTGGGCGGGCTTGGGCCAGGTATGGGGCTTGGGCACGTTAGCCAACGCCACCAGCAACGCACTCAAGGGGTACACTTTCGGTTGGTCGATACTGCCTGCGACCCTGCCCCGCAGCAACTACGGCGAGTACAGCGGCGCGCCCAACACCGCCGAGACGTACGCTTACGCCAAGACAGTGCTGGACTGTGCCACAGCACATGCCGGGGACGGCAAGCCGCGTGCGCTGCTGATTGGCGGCGGCATCGCCAACTTCACGGACGTGGCCGCCACCTTCACCGGCATCATCGCCGCGCTCAAGGAGAAGGCGGCGGCGCTGCAGGCGGCCAAGGTGCGTATCTACGTGCGCCGTGGCGGCCCCAACTACCAGAAGGGCTTGGAGCTGATGCGCGCGCTGGGGCCGCAACTGGGCGTGCCCGTGCACGTGTATGGCCCGGAGAGCTCCATGACCGGCATCTGCGCCGAGGCCTGCCAGTACGTCAGCGGCGCCGCGGCATGAGGCGGATCTGGCTGGGGGTTAGGAGGCTGAGCAGCTGGAACAGAAGCTGGAGGAGCGTAAGAAGCGTGAATTGCTGGAGAGATTGAGAGTAAGCGGGCGTTGCGTTTAGCTACTTGGATTGGCTGGGATGGTAGTCATGGCATGCAATCGCAGAAGCCTGGTCCGGCGTGTCATATGAGGCTGGGTCAGGTTGACGCCATGGCATGCCTGCAGGGTGCATGCAAGCAGGTGGTCACTGCAGGTGAGGTTGCGGTTTGTCTTGTGGTGCATGCTGGGCGGCGTGTGGAACACGTGCCGTTGCTAATTGCGCGTTGGCACGCCAACCCTCCATAATACACGTGGGAGTGTAGTCGGAACTGACACACTATGCGTCTTGCCGTCTGAGAGCAGTTTGATGACTAGGCGGCCGTTTAATTGCCACCACTGTTCACGGCGCCATACAGCGTTCCGGGGCCCCCGGGGCGGTCGTTGCGCCGCGACAAGCTTTCCGAGGGTTCTTTTTCGCCTCTCCCCGAGACGCATTGTGGCAGTAAATATAAATGCATGACAGCGATGCCACTGGCGATTCTGGTGGACCGATTACAGGACCAAACACAAAAATCAGGATGCAATGACAACGCTCCTGCCTAGTAGTGGCCCTTTTGCGCCCTTTCCTCGGAAGACCATTATACCTGAGTGCACGGCCTAGATTTATCAAAATCAAAATAGCTCGTGCTGTCAAACCGCCCCTGCCACCTGGCCCCAAGTCCATCACGCTCTCGTCGGTGCTGATATACATGAAATTTCGCCGATGCAAAACCCTCAATGAAAAGGGCTGCGGGCCTTCAGGCGTGCCTTAAGTGTCGGGCGCCCGCTTGCTGTCCCCAAACTAGCTCTGCGTTTTGCTTGAGGATTAGACTTTGGACGTATCTTGCAAGGAGCAAGAGCTGCCATGCTGGCGAGCTTAGCTCTTTCGCCCCAATGGAGCGCTGGTTTCGGCTTTGCAGCTCGGGCGTTTGCGAAAACAGCTTCATCAGCGGCAAGACAGGGCGCTGTATCAGTGCGACTAATCGACTCGTTTAACAAAGAGACGGTGGACGATATCTTCGCGCACGCGCTCAAGAAGCAGACGGGCGTCAGCCTTAAATACATGCTCGACTTCGGGCAAAATCCAATTGAGCGGCAGCTGCTGCTGTCGGCGCAGTTCCTGCACAAGGAGCTGCCGGTGCGGCTGGCGCACCGTGTGGCGGAACTGGAGAACTTGCCGTATGGGCTCAGCGCCAAGAAGCACATACTTCAGGTGACAGGGGGATGCAAGGTGGCATGATGGTACAATGGGTGAGGCGAAGGGGAAATAGGCCAGGTGCTTGAAGGAGATGAGCTGGGGCGGAGGAGGTGGTGGGGCTGAGCGTGCCGTGCAGCATTGCTGGCAAGGGCACAGGCCCAACTGGGTGAGGGCATTGGGTATCGAAAGCGGACAGCAAGCGGCAATGCAGCATGTGCACTGTGCTGCTCAACCCCTGTCGCCGCAACGCTACGTATCCCAACTTGTGTGCTGCTCTCTTATGTCCACACCCAGGTGCGGGACTGGTACGTGGAGTCGTTCCGGGACCTGCGCTCCTTCCCGCACGTCAAGGACGCGGCCGACGAGCTCAAATTCACTGAGCTGCTAAGGGGTATCTACCGCAGGTGAGGTTGTATGTGTGTTTAGGCGGGGGTGGAGGGGGGAGAGTGCAGGAGGTCCATGTCGAACAGGCCGCTTGTGTTAGATTGGGAGAGGGGAGCACTGGCAGGCCGTTGGACCAATTGTGGCGGAGGCGTTGCTGGGCCACCGGGCAATGTGTTGTCGTGGCAGCTGACATCTACCGGAGAATCGTCGGGGATGCGCTGCGTGGCTGATTACCTGCTCATGACTGCACCACGTTCTCATGCGTTCGCCGGCGGTGCTCTTGCCCTGCCCGGCCCTGCCTGTCGACCGCTTCAGGCACGCCAACGCAGTGCCGGTCATGGCCAAGGGCGTCAGTGAGCTGCGCGAGGAGCTGCGCGCGCAGGTGGGGCCGAGGTTCGCTGGGCAGGTATGGCTAACACCCGTTGGTGTGTTCGAATGTGTGTGTTTGCTTCAGGGAGGGCGGCGGCCGGGGTTTAACGGGGCGCTTGCATTCGCATGCATGAGTCTTGATTGCAGCACGTGTTGAGACTGATGGGTTGACAGTGACACTGCAATGCCTGGCCGTGTCACACACGTGTACCCAAGGCTTTGGCCTCTAAGACCTAAACCAAGC
This sequence comes from Chlamydomonas schloesseri, assembly GCA_016834595.1. Taxonomy (NCBI): domain Eukaryota; kingdom Viridiplantae; phylum Chlorophyta; class Chlorophyceae; order Chlamydomonadales; family Chlamydomonadaceae; genus Chlamydomonas; species Chlamydomonas schloesseri. The sequence goes on along the minus strand of JAEHOD010000028.1, from coordinate 43,764 downwards.
TGACCCGCCGACCGGCCGCTGTCCGCCCCGGCCTCCGCCCTCCGCAGCAACGGCTGACGGAGCTACCTGAGATCCACCAGTTCCTGGACGGCTTCTACCTCAGCCGCATTGGCATCCGCATTCTTATCGGTGAGAGGGACCGGGGACCTGAAGACGGCAGGGCCAGCAGCAGCGCCACGGGACACTAGTAATGGCAAGATTTGTGAGTATCTAAAAATGCGGGACAGATGCAGCTGTCAGGTGTCGACTGGTGCGGCCACCCTGGCGGTGGTAGGGGGTGCCATGCATGGTGGTGGTGGTGGTGGTGGTGGTGGGGTAGTTCATTCCAGAAACCAAAAGCGAAACGACCAAGAGAACCCAAACCAACCAGCCCAACCCAGAACGCGGAGGTGGCGTGGCGTTAACCTGTGGGTCTCGGGCGCCCTTGAGCTTTGAACCTTCAGTCTTGTCGTCGGTGTTGTCGGTAGCCATGGATGGCACCCAGGCTCGCGCGCGTACAGACCCACCCCGTTAGCTAAATTTACACGCCTGTACGTCCCCGTGACTCGTCCTCTTGCCCTCTCCCCTGCACCCTCTCCACCGCCCCGCCCCGCCCCGCAGGCCAGCACATTGCGCTGCACGAGCCGCCCAAGCCCAATCACATCGGCCTCATCTGCACCAAGTGCAGCCCGGTGCTGGTGGCGCAAGACGCTATCAACGACGCGCGCAGCATCTGCATGCGCGAGTACGGTGACGCGCCCGAGGTAGGGGGGAGGGAGGGAGGGGAGGGGAGGGCTGGGTACGCGGAGGGCCAGCGGTCCGGCGGCAGCCAGTAGCAGCAGCATATGTATGCATGCCTGCCATCGCGCTGACAGAGCACGACCTTAGAGGTAGGGAGTGGCTGTCCTTTGTCTTACCTCCAACCCGTCCCGTCCGCCCCTCGCCCTGCGCTGCAGGTGTCCGTGTACGGCAGCCCGGACTTTGTGTTCCCCTACGTGCCCAGCCACCTGCACCATATGCTGTTCGAGCTGGTCAAGAACAGCCTGCGCGCGGTGCAGGACCGCTTCACGGACAGCGACGACCCCGCGCCGCCCATCCGCCTGGTGGTGGCTGAGGGCGGCGAGGACGTGACGCTCAAGGTGGGGGCATGCTGAGGCAGGGGCTGTACATGCGCATGTGCGTGTGTGTATGATTGCGTTGCTGCAGGTGGCTACCCAATATAACCAGATTGAATGCAGTCGGTGCCCCCTCCCTGCCGCTCGTACGCTGCATGCTGCGCGCTGCCCTTGCACTGACCCCTGACCGTACCTGCATTGCCGCCCACCAGGTGTCGGACGAGGGCGGCGGCATCCCCCGCTCCGGCCTGGCCAACATCTGGACCTACCTCTACTCCACAGCCAAGAGGTGTGTGCGGCTTGCGTGTATGTTTGGGGTAGCCATCCATCGGATGGTGTGTATAAAATGTTTTGAAGTGTTTATGGGGCGATTGCAAGGAAATGTGGTGAAATGGTAGAACAGCTACAGAAGACCAGCAGACGAAGTCGTTACCGAATGGGCGGGCGTTCGGGCGGCCGCGCTCTGGCTCATGGTTCTGCCGGCGCTGATGATACCCCATTTCATTAACGTATAAATAGCACGAGCGCATGTGGCGCGGAGCGTTGAAAACCCTCGTATTCTATGAAAAAGCTCGTGTTCGCGAGTTGCCTATCGTCGTGCCTAGAAGTGCGAGCTGCGGCTGCTTGCTCTGGCTGCGACCCGAGACTCACCTGCGCGCCGAGCGCGCAGACGCCACGCCACCGCCACGCAGGACATTTAGGGCACACAGGGGGAGGGTAGTTCATTCCAGAAACCAAAGCAAGTCGGCCAAGAGAACCCGTGTGCACGGCAAAGGTACTGTCGGTTCCGGTTGATCTGTGTTGCGCAATAAACTATTTCCCTCTCCCTCTTCCCGTGCCCCCGCCCCGCCCCGCAGCCCGGTGGACCCACGGCAGGTTGAGGATGCCGACAGCGGGCCTGTGGTGCTGGCAGGCTACGGCTACGGCTTGCCCATCAGCCGACTGTATGCCAGGTGGGTGGGCGGGGAGGGTTTGGGGCTGGGCTCCAGAAGGGTATGCACGAGTGTTCGCAGTTGTACGCGGGTGCGGGATGAATGAGGCCAGGGCCATTGTGGCGTGGTCCTGATACTGCTTATTGGATTGCAGACCCCCAAAGCACATGAGGCGTGCGATGTGATGCAGCCATGGGTGCCAGTAGCCACACCGTGACAGTTCACTGCAACGGTGGCATGGCGTGGACACTGAGGGGGTGACGGCAGTACGGGCGGTTCACAAATGCGCAGTCTTGTCGCTACGGGCAGTCTTCTGCTCGTAGTGTGTGTTTTGGATTGGGGGAGGGGCTCCGGGGGCGCGCGGCGCGCTGCGCGCGGCGGTTGTTGGATGGAACAGTGTCAGGTGTGTCTGCCCCGCTTGAAAGTCTCGCCTAGACCGGCCGCCGTCTTGCTCACTGATGCCCGCCCACCCGCGCACGCGCTGCCTACACCCACAGGTACTTTGGCGGTGACCTGCAGATCATCTCCATGGAGGGCTACGGCACGGACGCCTACCTGCACCTCAACAGGCTGGGCACCAGCCAGGAGCCGCTGCCCTAGACAGACAGCCGGACTGCGTCGCAGGCAGACAGCCGGACTGCGTCGCAGGCAGACAGGCACCCAGCCAACTGCAGGGCCTACTGCAGCGGGGGAGCAAGGCTCGGGAGTGCAGCGTGAGATCTTATGGCAGGGGCGGTTGGGAGGGGGTCGGCAAAGGGGGGCCCGCTGTTGGTTGCAAACATCGCGGTGAAGGCTGTGCACGCGTGCTCATGCCAATGGCATGCAAGCGAGAGTCTGGTTCGGTTGTGCTGTACGACGAGGCCGCATGGTATTTATAGTCCAGCAAAATAGATTCGCAAGGGTCCAAGAGGATGTGACATATAGGCGTGCTGCGGTCTGCGCGTGCTGCAACCCTCGACTGGGGCCGCGCTCCCTCCACGTGGGTGCTTGCAGCTGACCGCGTAGGTAGAAGAGAGCAGAGTGTGGGTCGTCATGGTTGAAGGGAAGATGTGTTCGGCCTACACATGGCAATGTGGTGCGACTGGGGCTTGCAAGCAGGTGGAGGTTGTGTTGACTTGTTACGCGGGTACGTATGTGGTGGGTGTCAAGGACTATGGACGTAGGCTGCGTCTGGTGCACGTGTGGTGGACACCACATAATGCGGAGAGCCGTGCATAGCCCTCCGTGGCACCATGCCCGGCTCACGGAGCGATTCGAAATCCGTAGCCAAAACCTGCCGTTCACATGGCCACCTGCATACATCAATCATACAGATTGTTCACTATCGTACACCAACCGCAATACCGTCACAGCATTCTACGACATAGATGCACTGGTATGACACCTCTAGTCTCCCACCTCATTACACAAGGTGTAACATTACACGTCAGAAGGTCTCGGCCAAACGCTCATCCATTACTAGTAGCCACCATCAACAGCAATTGCATACCCCCCCCCCCCCAAGGCTCGCAGGTCTAACTACCAGCTCACATCCCTACAAGTGCAACGCTCCGAATAGAGAACTGAGCATAATGCCATGGCTAATGTTAAGTTGCCAAGACCTGTATCCGCCGTTTACTTGGCAAGCATGATGGCCAACATTGAAGCCAGTTCTAACGGCGAACTGCGGTAAATGCGTAGCAAGTCATCATACAGGCTGCAAGGTGGGCTGCCATCTGTGTCTGTCTGCAATGTCTGTCTGTCTGTCTGTCTGTCCCAAAACGTCCTGGCTCCGTCAAACGTGTTGCGCACGGGCGCCAGCGCGAATACACTCGTAAATGCTGTCACGCAGTCCCTACCCGCCTGTCCTAAAGCGCGCGCCGTAATGCATACATATGCACATGCAAGCGTATGGCAATAATGTTCATATTTGTACTATTGTGGTTCAGACGCCGTGGCGCAGTAAAGCCGCCCCTGGCTTTTTGATGGCTAACGCCCGGCCTGCCTGATCCTCGACGTCGCTGCCGCCGCTGTCTGCGCCATCATCGTCGTCATCGCTACTGCTGCACCCGTCGGAGTCTTCTCCGGCGTGACCAACGCTGCCGCCTGGTGCCTCGGCCGCATTTGATGACTCCAGTGCTCTGTTCCCCTCCAGCCCTGGCGCCTGCCCCTGCGCCGCCATGGCTTCCACCAGCAGCTGCGTGCGGGCCGCCTCTGACAGAGCCAGCAGCGCGTTCAGGGCGTACACCTCCACACGCCGCCGCTCCTTGGCAGCCGCCTGGCGGTTGCGCTCGTCCGCCTGTGGACCACCCATATGGCGCCAAGGAAGATCAGCGGTATCAGCTCAGCACGTTGGTGATGGGAGGAGAGCAGACACAAGCGCTGGCACACACAAAAAAGTGGAAGACCTGGAGCCAGCACCGCGCCCAAGCGAAGAACTTACATGCCGCTGCCGCCTGGCAGCCTCCTCCGCCTCCGCCGCCCGCGCCTTCTCCTTCTGCGCCCGGCTGTACGCCTCCAGACGCTCCTGCGCCTTGCGGACCTGCTCCTCGGGGTCGGCTGACGCGGCCGCGCCCGCTGCGGCGCGGCTTCCCCCGCCCGTACCGTTCAGATGCTGCGTGTGAAACAGGCTTGCACGCGCAGGGCTTGCCTGCCTGCTGCTGCGACGACTGGTTGCCGCGGCCCCCTTGTGCTTACATGCCCCACTGCCACTCACAAGAAGCAGGCCGTCAGCCGCATCCGCACCAGCAGCAGCAGCAGCAGCAGCAGCATTCACTGGTGACCCGCCTCCAGCACTGGCGCCACTGCCGCTACTTGCCACGAATAGGCCCGCTGGAGCTGTTCCACGCAGGGTCAGGCTCGGTGGCGCAGCCTGCTCGGAGCTGCCCTTCAGTTGGGACACGACCCGGCTGGCTGGCCCCACTGCAGCCCCAACTGGCGCATTTGCGTGCTGAGGCAGCGGCGGGTGGCCAAGGGGTATCAGGTGGGAAGGAGGCCGCGGCCCCAGCGGCGGTGAGAACGGGGCTGTCAGTTCTGTAACTTGGTGACCACAGCTTGCGTTCGCGGCGACTTCAGCTTCTGGCAAGCAGCTGCATTGCGCCGCGCTGCCTCCCGCCACGTGTGCCAGCCCAGCCAGCGTTGCACTGGGCGATATGGGCTCAAGCGAGGGGCGTGGGTGAACCGCTCCTGTTGTGGCGGCTGCCGGGCTGTGTGGTACCGACCCACACGCGGTGCTGACTGGAGTCGACTGCAGCGCCGCCAGCCGGGGGTGTGCCGCGGCCAACGGGCTGTCAGGGTGCAGCGGCGAGGCGCCCAAGTGACTGGCAGCAGGCCCTCGGCCGGCAACAGCTGCGCCGAGCATGTGCGGCTGGGGCTGGGGGGTGGAGGGCAGGTCTAGCAGCCGGCCTGATGTGCGCACATGCAGCGATGGCAGCAGCGGCGTGGAAGGCTTGGACACTGACAATGCAGCCTGCACCGCTCCGGCCGCTGCCCAACCACCCTGCGGACATGCGAGATGCGGCTCCTGGCCATATGGTGCGTCACCAGCACCAGTCCCTGCCTGACCGCTGTCATGGCTGCTGGCGCCGCTGATTTGCCGACACAGCGCAGCGGCTCCGTGAGCCTCCTGTGTTGTTGCGGTCGACGAGTCAGCCGATATTACTGGCATGTCACGTGGACTCGGCTTAGGCAGTGGCGGCCGGCCTGAGTGGCTTGGACCACTCAAGTCCGCCGGACCCGAACGTGTGCCCACACATGCACCACTGCCACTTCCACTTCCACTGCCACAGGCCGCGCCATCGCCTTCATGCGAGCTGGTGGAGCGCCGCACAGGCTTGGCGCCGCAGCCGCTGCTGCCCTGAGCCCCTGCTGGGTAGGCGCCCGCAGCGTGGGAGTGCGCAGTACCGCTGGGCACCAGCGCGCTGCCACTGCGGCTGCGGTTCGTGTTGCTGCCGCCAGCGGCTGTAGCCCGCGGTGAGGCAGGGTACGAGGCCAGGCCGGACGAGGGCACGCCCGTGCCTGACGGCCTAAGGCCACTCCTGCTGGTTGTGGTGCTGCGGCCGCCAGACATGGAGCGGCGGGGGGTGCCACCGCGGCTGTTGTGACCAGTAGTGCTGGTGGTGCTGCTTCGCCGCTTGCTAGAGCGACTCTTGCTGTGCCGCGGTGTGCTGGCGCTAGACTCATATCCCGCCCCGGGCTCCTCCACATCCGCCGCACTGGGGAGCGCTAGCGGCGGCATCGTTGTGAACATATCGCAGCGCACGGCCAGCTCTGCCACTTGCTGGTCGCCTGTAGCAGTGACCCCAACCTCCGTTATGCTGACCGCCAGGTCCTCTTGTGTTGTGCTTAAGGCAGGAAACCCCGCAGCTATCTCTGCGTCTGCGCTGCTGCGGTTGGACGATGTGGGTGGCATGACTGCATCTGACGCGAACCCTACATCCTGATGGCCTGTGACCCCCGCTTGTAACACAAATGTTTGAGGTCCTGACACTGTCAGCGGCTGAGCAATGTACACACAGTCCATGCTCGCTGGCAGCGCCAGTACCGCGCCAGTTGGGGTGTCACGTGCAAGTTCTAAGGCGGCTGCCTCGCCATCCACCCAGTTATTTGCTGCTGCTGCTGCTGCTGCTGCTGCTGCTGCTGCTGGTGTATCAACCAACGTTTCATTCGTGAGCACTATAGTCGCAGCAACTGCAGAAGTGCACGGCCCAGCATCTCTTGGGATGGGTGATGTAGGCCTTGCTGTCGGGTAGGTTGGGCCAGCAGGCGCGGCAGCTGGGCCGCCACGTAGGCCACACGTGGCTCTTCCAGCGCCCCCAGCGACCTGGTGTGGTCCCAGGGCGTTATTGCCACTAGGCAGTGGCCGCCGTTGCTGCTGCTGTAGGCTTGGAGGCTGCTGCTGTACAACGGCCGCTGCACCAATTCCTGCGCTAGCCAGTGGGGTACTGTGGTTACCTGAGCTGGCGTACGTGCTGGGGCCGCCAGACCCTGAACCCCAACTTCCGCCCGCACTGGTGTAGCTGTGCGCGCTGGCCACACTGCTGGAGGTGCTGGAGGCCCAGGGCGAGGCGACGGCGGAGGCGGAGGCGGGCCACGTGCCGGTGAAGGCTGGGCTGCTAAAGCCCGAGGAGCTGTGGCGCAGCTGCTGGGCCCCAGGTGGCGGTTGACCCCTGCCTCCCCCATGGCTTGATGCTGCCACCATTGCGGCTGCCGCCAGGGCGAGTGTGTTGCTGGGGAAGCTGGGTGGTATATCCCTAAACATGCCGGCTGTGCGGCCAGCAGAGGGGCCCCACATGGTGGTGGCATTCGCCCCTGCGGCCCGCGACACAGCCGCTTGTGCGGGCCAGCCTTGGAGACCGGAGCTGATGACCGCCCACGTGGGCCTGGCGCTGGGAGCCAGGCCAGCTCCCGCGCCGCCCGACGCAAACGGCTTCGCGGCCCGGTAACCCCCAATCACCAGCAGTGGGGCCTCCGGACACGGCTCTGTTCCTTCACCTTTGGCCCGCGCCTGCACTCCAAACCTGCACGTCGAGCAGGATCTAGGGGATAGTTACCGAGCAATTTTGACATTGGCTGCAACAACAGGGCGACAGGGACGACAGGCACGGGCGACAAGCGACGAGCCGGCCGTGTCATACACGGTCGCGGCGCCGCGGCTTGCCTCTGCCCAAGTTGGCCGCGGCCTCCAACATTTGCCCACCGAGTCGATCTGTAGCGTCACATTCTGGTTCATATCTCACCTTAATGAGCCTCCGTGCCCTTTCCCTTGCACTTCCAGTTGAGACATGTTCCCCAGGCGGGTCCTGGCCCTGGCAATAGCGTTAGTCCTTATTTGCGCATGGGTTCACTAAGTTTTTCCTACGCTTCATTGTTGAAGCCAAGAGGAGCGCCTTTGTCCAGACTGCTAATACTAGTTGCGTGATAAAAGTGAATTTTCATAAAAACAGTGTCATTTACTATTGTGTTGTTGTTCCTAACATTATATGTCTCCCATTGCAAATGTTAGAATCAAAATCCCCTAGTTTGGGAGCCCATGTCACCATGGCATCTGTGCGAGTGACTTGGGAGCGTCGTGCAGGGTGTACATAAACTTGAACTAGTAAATACAAGCGTAATTGTCGTTCGTGCGGGTGTGCAAGCCAGGGTTCGTGGGTGTGCATCTTGTGACACCAGAGCTCGCGCGCGCGAACTTATGAGCCTCCTCTGTCGGCAACTTGGTCAGCAGTACCACGTCTCACGTGATCTGGGACTTGGAGTGCTTGGCGGGCCCCACCGCGTGCTGCCTGCGTAAGTCGGGACACACCGGGCCGGGCACGCTGCGCCACCTGTGCCGGCGGTTTTGTGGCCCGAACACTGCCCTGAAAGCGGTGGCTTGGCTGCAACCCTCAGGTTCCGCCGGGTGAGAATGACTGCCAGCGTATCCACCAGCACTCCGCCTGTCACTGCGGCGTCCGCGACTGGCAGTACGCCGAAGACTGGCAATGTTGCCACCGCGGGGTTGACGGCCTCCGCGCCGCTGCCTGAGCTGCCCGCGGGAGTGGAGGCGGAGGCGGCCCTTCTGGCGGCGTTCAGTGAGGCGCCCACTGTCAGCAAGGCTGTGGTGCGGGCAGCTGCGGCAGGTGGTGTGGCGCTCACGGCGACGCTGCAGCAGCGCAACCTGCCGGGCAACTCCCAGCGCCGCTACAACGTCACGGCGCTGCTGCCCCCGACCGGGCTCGGGCCAGCCGTGGCTGGGCTGCCGCAGGTAGGTTTCCTCCCGTCTGGGGGTTGCAGGGATTGTGCATTTGCCTACAAGCCTTGACCGTTGCAATGCGAGCCGTGTGATGCGCGCCTTCCTGCTTTGTCCCCCTCAGGAGCTGAACGCCGATGTGCAGCTTGTCAGTGTGTCCCCGTCAGGTGGGCGCACAGCAAAACCCTGAAATGCTTACGTGTATGGTAGTTTAGTAAGTTCGAGCACATAATAGGGAGTGCAATAAAGGTTGATTGTATGCAAGACAGCCGGGAAAAATCCGTACACCATACTCGAGCTTGAAGGATTCTATAAATTGCAGCCCTCCACCGGGCAAACGCACTACTGCATTACGGTATCCGTGGTGCGTCCCACCTCGCCTACTCTGCCTACCAGGGCGCGTTTCGCCACCTGTTGCATGTGCCGCCTTGCCGCCGTGTCGTGTCGTGTCGTGTCGTGTGCAGGCAGCCAGCAGCTGGTGGTGGCCAAGGGGCCCAACGACGCCACCAGTGTGCTGCTGCAGCTGTGGCGCGGCGCCCGGCTGGCGTTCGAACTGGCGGTGCCCAAGGTGGGTCTACATGAGGGTGGAGGGTAAGGGGCGGCCGCGGAAACCTGCTGCGTGCACAGGCTCGAGTCAAGGGCGTGGGTTACGCAAAAGTAAATTATGAATGCCAAGGTCGTGCAAACGGAAGCCCACTGCTGTGTTGGGCACATAACAGGTCAGCCTATATCGTGCAATTAGTTGTGGCACACCCGGAGCTACACAGTGCCGTTTGTTAGACGGTTGGCGAGTTTGCCCGCGATTTGGTACCGCCTGAGCTGCCGCATGCTGCCATCATGCATCCGCGCAATCACGGACGCACGCAGGCGCTGCACGGACCGCTGGTGAACGACGGCTACTTCGCCAGCGGAGCAGCCTGGTCAGCAGATGAAAGCGCGGTCGTGTACACTGCAGAGGTAGGAGGGGTGGAGCCAAAACGTGGGAGTGGTTTGGCAGCCGGTTCAGATCAAGCGAAAAATCAGCGGGAGAGTGCGCACATCGTCGTGGTAACCATCCAAGTATGTACCGTACTCTGGCATGAGTCAAGGAGTCAAGCATGCCGCATTGTTACAACGTACGGGGACGCCTGCATCACGTGCAGGCAGCGTGTCCACAGTGTGTGCGGTTGCCACCACCAGGCAGCCCTTTCCCGGTATGCGTGCGCCTGCCTATGCTGCCTTCGCAACCCGCCCTCTCCGCGTCGCACCGGTATGCAGACGCCGGTGCCGGAGCGCACCCCTGCCTGGTGCGGCCCGGACCCGCTCAAGGACGCGGCTGGACCGCGCAGCTGGCGGGGCGTCGGCGCAGCCAACGAGGACTGGGGTAGGTCGGGTAGGCGTGTGTCAGTCCGGCGGCCGTCGTGCAGGTGCTGTACACGGTGCCGCCTCGTGGTTGTGCCCCCCCTCTTCCATACCTGCCGAGGAGCCTGCGCCTCATGTCCTGACCTGCACCCAGGCGAGCTCAACACCGGCAAGCGGCCGCCTGCGCCCTTTGTGTTGGACCTGGTCCGCCGCGAGGTCCTCAAGGTTTGCGAGTTGGGCGGGGGGGGGGGGTGGATGTGGTGGCGGATGAGCGTCGTGTGACGGGCGCGGGTTTGAGGTAGGGCAGTGGTTCCTTGCAACTACCGTATTCGGGGGCAACGAAGGCCGGCTGGCACGCCCGCTTGAGTCCAAGGCTAAGGTGCGTCGGGCCTCAGCTCTCACAAGGAAACCGTGCGATGCCTAAAGAGTAACCTCCTGTCCTATGGTACTGACCGATGCGGCGCGCGACCCTCGCCCCCCTCCCAGGTCCCGGGGCTACCCGAGGAGCACTCCATCGGCCAGCCCACCTGGTGCCCCCCCACCTCCATCTCCACCTCCACCACCACCTCCACGTCTGCAAAGCTGAGCCCCGGCACTGAGGGCGTGGCGGCCAAGTCCAGCTCCGTGTCCGCAGCCACCACCTGCAGCAGCACGGGTGGCGGCCCGACCGGCCTCGTGGTGGTGGCCTGGCCACACGCGGCGCCCCCCTCCTTCCCGCGCCTGGCAGCAGCCACGTCCGCGCCCCGCAAGCTGGGCGTGGTCTTCTGCTACAACCGCAGCGCGCATATGTACCATGTGCGCGTGTCGCGGGCAGCCGACGGGTAAGGAGAGCTAAGATTTATACTGTCAAATTAAGTTTTCACATACACCTTGGCCATCCATATGTAGGTCGCTGCAGTTTGGCAGCTCGCCTGCCACCCGCCTGGCTCCCGACCTGGAGAGCTGCCTGAGTCCCACCTTCAGTCCGGCCGGGGACGCACTGGTGTTCGTGTCACACTCTGAGGCAGTTAGCACAGGTGGGTGGCAGGCAGGGTGCGGGGGCAATGTGATGGGGGACCGACGGACAACCAAAGTTGAGACAAAGGGCGAGGGGAACGTATGTCAACCTGATGCTACCGGATATGTTTGCCTGGACAGCTTGGGCGACTGAATATCGTGACGGTTGAAGTTACGTGGACAGCTTGGGCAACTGAATATTGCCCGTGTATCGCTGGTGTAGACTACCATTAGTATAGATCACCTGTAATCAAGGCGATATTACATACCATGTACAGTTCATATCACGCCTGAGCTCTCCACAACTGGTTGCCCCGATCCGCGGCACACAGGAACGCACGGCGCGACCGCCAGCTTATACCGCCTGGACTGGTCGCCGCAGGTGTGTTTTTGTGTGAGGGGGAAGGGTAGTTTGCTCCAATTTCCCGGGGGGGGGAGTAGGAGGCGAAGAAGTCATACACAATGGATACAGAAATCTAGGTATTCAGATAACCGTGTAATCCAGCGTCCAGCTCCAGCGTGTAGACCCTTCGAGTGGGTTTCCAGGTTTTTGCTCTTGCCATACATAGTTCTGGGGAAGGGGTAGCTCATTCCGAATCCCAATTCGACCATTGAAACCTGGAACCCTACCACAGCGCGCGTGGTGTTCACTCCTGTATCCAAGTGACCCGTTGAAGCCCCCACCCCAAGACAAACAACGAAGTTCTGGGCCTGAGGGAGTTTTCGCCGCACGGCATGGGGCATTGTTGCAATACATCAACCGAGTTGCTCTTCGCTGCAGACTGGCGGCGTGGTCAGCTCCGGCAGCAATGAGGGGCTCCGGCTGCTGGTGGACGTGGTGCAGCGACCCGAGTCCGCCAAAGCCTTCCCTGTGAGTTGCGCTCGGGGGGCTTCATGTGCGCGCCGCGCTGCGCACAAAAAGGTAGTTAGGCGTTTTTGGTAGTGTGTAATAATTCGTGTCGACCCCCTGGTCTGGATGCAGGGTCTGTACACGGCCAACATCCCTGATGATGGCTTCGTGGGTGAGCTCTGTTGTGTGCTGAGGGCTGCCGAGCTGCATGTGGTCGGTTTTGAAGGAAACGAAGGGTTGGTGGAGGGGCATTCATTCCTACAACCAAAGGGGGATAATCCCGCTGCGTCGGACTTGTGGAGACCTGACGGAGCTGGCTAAGCACTTTGAGGTGACGAAGTCACACCGGCCGGCGCGGTGTTTGCTGCCGCCGTCGATCATGCTGTTGCCGCTGTGCAGGCCCTCGCACGCTGCTGCTGAACACCCAGTGGGGCGCCGTCAACTCTATTGTGGCGGTGGACACGGAGCAGGCGGGCAGCGCGGCCAAGGCGCCCGTGCCGCTCACCCCGGTGGATGCCTCCGCGCCTGGTGCCGCAAGCTGGTCGCTGCTGGGTGTTTCTGGGGGCCTGGCGGTGGCATCTCGCGCGGCTCCCGACTCGCCCACCGACATTTATGTCGCGCAGCTGCCCGTGAGTGGGAGCGCGCAGGCTTCCGTTGCTGCAGCTCGATGAATATGTTTGGTGGATGGTGCACACCCATGGAGGCACATTGTCCGCACGTCTCAAGCTGCTTCACGGTGCTGCTTTGTGGATGCCTGCATGCAGGCTGACCCCACGGTCCTGACGGCAGCTGGGTCCGGGCCCCTGGAATGGCGGCCGCTGGAGCTGGGCGCGCCGGGGCTGGCCGGCGCCGCGCCAGGCTGCCGGGCGGAGCTGCCGCCGGCGGTTCAGGAGGCACTGGAGGGGCTCGAGTACAAGGTAGGATAGGTCTGCGGTTTCATGGGACGTCGGCGCATATGTACAGGTACATGCACAGCGGCAACAGCCACCTGACCACTATGGGGGATGTGCTGCCATCGCGTAACATTATGCATGGGAAGTGCACCCGATTTGCCCTTCTATGATGACGCTCCTTGTGTAGGTGCTGAGCGTCACTCCTCGTGTGGGCGACAATCGTGACCCCTTCGACTGCCTGCTGTGGATGCCACGAAACCGCAGCGGTAAGTGGCCTTCCCCAGTTGAGCCAGCCTGAGGCACACGCCATACATGCGAAATGTATTTGTAACGGCTTGTGGCGGTGGTGTTTTGGCGGCACGGAATGTGCAGGCCCCCTTCCCGCGGTGGTGGCCCCTCACGGTGGCCCCCACACGGCTGTGGCTCTGGGCTGGTACCCTGCCTACGCCTACTTAGTGGCGCTGGGATATGCAGTGATCGTGCCCAAGTAAGTGCGACCGCTCGGTTGAGAAAATATGTCGAGCATCTGATGGAAGCGGCCAGGTGCATGACTTTTACACCTTTCCTACGCTCTTGTCCTTGCACCTTTGTCGTTACCGCCCTGCCCCTCACAGCTATCGTGGCAGCACCGGCTACGGCCAGGCCGCCCTGGCCTCACTGCCTGGCGCCATCGGCCGCAACGATGTGGATGACTGCATGGCGTGCGTGGACGCGGTGGTGGCCGAGGGTAAGTGCATGCCAGGACCTGGGACGAGGCGCATTCGAGTGCTGCCGGCATTGGTCAAGTATGCTACTGTCACCAGCACGACAACAGCTCTCAGAATTTGCTTTAACCGTTGCACACATCTCATTGTTAATTGCAGGCCTGGTGGACAAGTCACGTGTGTCTGTGGTGGGTGGGGCATGGTTCCCTTGCGATGGTTAGGAGGCAAAGACGGCGTGCAGATGGCCCCCTCGTCACCCCTGATTCGTGTTGTGCCCGGACGTCCTGCTGTCCCCCCCTCCCGCACTCACGTCATCCCCAGGTGGGCGGCTCTCACGGAGGGTTCCTGACCGCCCACCTGCTGGGCCAGCACCCAGGTGCCTTCCGGTCGGGCGTGATGCGCAACCCGGTGACCAACATCTCGGCCATGATCGCGGCCAGTGACATCCCCGACTGGTGCTACGTGGAGGCGCTGGGCAGTGAGGCGAGATTATGCGGGGGCAGCAGGCGTGCTGAATGGAGCTGTGCCGCCCATATGCATGCCAAATGAGCAAGTGGAAGCGCCATGGCAGGGCTTGATTGCTCGTGGTGCAATGCGTTGTAATCACCGCCCTTGCTGCTGCAATGTCGTGGTGTGTGTGCTGTGCAGGAGGGCCGCCGGCGCTGTGCCCCGGTGCCCTCGCCTGCCGACCTGGCGGCCATGTACGCGGCCTCTCCGGTGCAGTACGTGGATGCCGTGAAGGCGCCCGTGTTCGTGATGCTGGGAGCCAAGGACCGCCGTGTGCCACCCCCAGACGGGCTGCAGTACCTGTCTGCGCTGAGGGGCCGAGACGTGGCGGTGCACGGTGCACCTCCTGAGTCACGGCTAATTGTGTTCCCGGAGGTGAGGATGGTGGCAGAGACTGGTTGCAGGGATGCTGCTGACTATAGCATTCATGGCTACAGGAACACCTGCATAGGCGTGTAGTTGTGAACACCATAGCCACTTCCTTAGTCACAACATGATCCCAGGGCCATCCATGCCCGTGGTCAATCTGGGCTTTCTTGCAGACAGCATGTCTTCATGTGTGCCTCACATTTTGGTTACGGGGAGGCATGCACCTTCCCCTGGATAAGGTGCACTGTCTTGCTGTAGCACTGCACAATCTCCATCATTCGCTCAAAGTTACTGCCTCCATGCGCACTACAGGACTCACATGGGCTTGACAAGCCACAGACGGAGTACGAGCAATGGGTTAACGTGGCTTATTGGCTGAAGCGCTTCTCCTCAGCATGATGTAATGCAGTAGTGGAGCAACCGCCATCTGCCTTGCCACACTTTGCTGGATGTGCTGGAACCAAAGTACGTGATGTGACCAATGGCAATGCCAAATGGAGCATGAAGCCACTGTTATGGACCTGCGCTAAAATGCGAATGCGACTAGAATGCAAATGTAAATACATGATCACTACTGCGCCCAAAGTTCCTGGAGAGAGAGGGGTGACCGAATGAGGGACAGACGCACGACACCTGCCCGCAGGTGCGCTGGGACTCCACCTCTCACGCTGCGTGGCGTCGCATTGTCTGTGTGGTCGTGCTTTGCCAGGCCAGGCACCCGGAGCGTGAGGAATGCTCGCCAGCAAAACGCTCCAGCAACTGAAGCAGTATTTCCAGCCAGCTACTGACGTCGGTACAGTTGCAGCGCGTCTCTCCTGCCTATGCGCCCGATCACCTGCTTGCTTGTATTTGTGGATATGTGGGGGGCTTCAGACACTACTGGGACCTCACAATTTTGCCCCATGCCAGGGCTTGCATCTTCCGGGGCTTGGCCGCCGCCGCTGGCGAGAAGGGGTGGAACAGCATTCTCGCCCACGGCATCTAGGGGCCAAAAAACACCCAGATTTTAGCGTTTGGGGGGGGGGCTCTGTCCCCCCACCCCACCCCCCCGGTAAGGGGTAGTTGTCAAGATTTAGGGCCCGAATTGGGCCACACACGGCGAGAGTGCAACCCCTCAACGCAAAAACAATTCTCGCCCAGGGGCGATTTTTGGGCTGAGCCCCCTGAGCCCCCTGAGCGAAGCGATTCGGGGGGGGGGGGGGGGGCGAAGCCCCCCAGGGCCACCCCTGTCCGTGCGTGTCTGCGTGTCTGCGTCGGCACCAAACTCAATACTGGCGTATACCGCGAGTACCACGTTACAGCTTGTGTGAACGGGTATTGACCGCTAAAGTTCGGTGGCCCAGAAACGTCGGTGCGAGAAGCGAACATCCATTCATCCATGGACTTGCCTTTCGTCGGAAAGTCCTAGCAGCCCAGGGCCTGGTGGCGGCGGCGGCCCGGGGCCTGGCGGCGAGTGTGTGCATGTGCGGAGCGGAGGGGGCGGGCAAGGCCACATGGAGGAGGAGAGCGCGGAGCCGCCCAAAAAGCGGCGCCGGCACGCGGGCTATTATTGCTGGCCGGTGTCTTAGTTGGTGGTCCACGGGCGAGTGAGAGCACGTGATGTAGGCAGCATGAGTAGTGTGGCTGCTTAGTCGTGCTGTGGCTTGACCGTCTGGATTAGCGACTGCACACCCGGCTGGCAGTGCCTGCACAAACCGACCCCGGCTATGTCCGGGAGATGAGGTACTATCGAACACCTTCGGCCTCAGACGGTGGATGTGGTGCGGGATCAGCCCGCTTTTCCCGTGCTTCACGGGGACCACCTCCCTTGTTCAGCCCTGGTTCCCGAAGATGCAACCCCTGCCCCATGTCTGTTCCATCAGAGGGGCCGACGCACGAACTGGCAGGCTCGCAGGCAGGCAGACGGTCAGGAATCTGGAGCAAGGGGCAGGGGGGCGGGGAGTAGTTTCGCCGGGAAGATACCCCATGCCCTAAAGGGGAAGAGCTTGACGAGAGCGTTCAGAATCTGCTTTTAGATTTATAATCAGGGTAGAAACTGCACAGCTAAGGGGGCCCAGAGTTCAGGGTGGGGAGGGGGGTCCGGAAATGTTTGTCCTATGGGGGGACGGGCACCTGAAGATAATGTCATTTAGGCCTTGTACAATGCCAAGCACGCCAGAGCACTCCGAATGCATCAAAATATGCAGCAGTATCCGAGGAAATAGCTAGGGGAGCCAGACGGGGGTTGTCCTTTCCACACAGCTGTCCATGGAGACATCAGGATGTGTGGCCTCCCACACCGCAGCACCCCTCAAACGGCTTCGACTCTATGCACCCAGCATGTACTTCTTCGTGCCCTTCATGCATTTTCCTGGTCATTTGTGGGTGGGTGGCGGTGCCTGAGGTCAGGAGGCACTGACACATTGGAAATTCAGCCTGGGCCAACTTGGCTGCAGACTCATGGAATCGGCACAGTGTGATAGCACCCGCCAAAAGGAGTGCATTGACACCAGTTTGGACGAAAGCGGCTGGGTTTTAAGGGGTGTACAACACGGTTTTGTGGGTCGGTGGGTGGGTCAGGAGGGAGGTCCGGAAGTTTTGGTAACATGGGGTCAGAAGGTAATGTTTGTACCCCCCAGGGTTGGTGGGGAGGTGTGCAACCAGTCATCTGCTGGCTACAGTGCGTACATTAATAAGGAACAAGGGGCATTCCTACACCGGTCCATGCACAGCACTTTGGCACATGCAAACATGGTGGGGATAGCTCGCTAGCAGCAAGGTTGGGGTTGCGACAGCCCAGCAGTGCGTTTTATTCACGCTGCAGCCCTAATGAGGGATGTCTGCTGATTCCTGGTCACCATTATCTCCAAGTTCCAGACATGGCCCACGCCACTAGCACGCCAGCAACACTCATGCCAACCAGGCCCTCTCCCAGGCCCAGAGCAGTAAAGTCGCCACGCACCATTTCCGCTGCCCGCTCACTGCTGACACCACGAAGCAGTAGTTTGTTGGCCGCCATCATACTGGGCGACGGTGTGCACTCTTTCGTGGGCGTGTCCCATTCGGCAGGGTTATGGGGGGAGCCGTTCGGCGGCCCGCAACCTGCCTGCCCACCCACACCACCACCATACCACGACATCCATCCCTCTGCCCCTTCACCTCCCGCCCATGCTGACTAACAACATGCCGCCCTTCCCTCATTACCACTGCCCTGCCCCTTCCCTCCCTCTCTTTGCTTCCCGACAAAGCCACGGAAGGGTTCCCATAGCTAGTAGTCAGTAGCACGTTTGCAGCACATTTTAACACGTCTCTGTTGGTTCTTAGTACGTCACATCTCACATGAGAG
This sequence comes from Chlamydomonas schloesseri, assembly GCA_016834595.1. NCBI lineage: Eukaryota > Viridiplantae > Chlorophyta > Chlorophyceae > Chlamydomonadales > Chlamydomonadaceae > Chlamydomonas > Chlamydomonas schloesseri. The sequence goes on along the minus strand of JAEHOD010000028.1, from coordinate 26,047 downwards.
CAGGGGTTGACGTGGCTGTAGGGGGCGGGGGGTGGGGCCCACACGGCTGTGGGGGTGCAGGCATGGATTCGTGTGGAGGAGAGGCGTATATGAACAGTATTAGAGGCAGCATTTGCTCTACAGATCAGTCCGTATAGGGTAAACCACTAGCTTACTTTGGCCCTTGCCACCTTGTCACGATGTTGTGCATCTACACGATTTAGCACCCCAACATCCCAACATCGCAGGGTACTATGGCAATGTACTAGCCCTCTGCCCAAGCGTATTATAGGCATACTGGACTACGTAAGCGGCAAATCCTCCCTCCCTCCCTCCCTCCCTCCCTCCCTCCCTCCCTCCCTCCCTCCCTCCCTCCCCCTCCCTCCCTCCCTCCCTCCCTCCCTCCCTCCCTCCCTCCCTCCCTCCCTCCCCTCCCTCCCTCCCTCCCTCCCTCCCTCCCTCCCTCCCTCCCTCCCTCCCTCCCTCCCTCCCTCCCTCCCTCCCTCCCTCCCTCCCTCCCTCCCTCCCTCCCTCCCTCCCTCCCTCCCTCCCCTCCCTCCCTCCCTCCTCCCTCCCTCCCTCCTCCCTCCCTCCCTCCCTCCCTCCCTCCCTCCCTCCCTCCCTCCCTCCCTCCCTCCCTCCCTCCCTCCCTCCCTCCCTCCCTCCCTCCCTCCCTCCCTCCTCCCTCCCTCCCTCCCTCCCTCCCTCCTCCCTCCCTCCCTCCCTCCCTCCCTCCCTCCCTCCCTCCCTCCCTCCCTCCCTCCCTCCCTCCTCCCTCCCTCCCTCCCTCCCTCCCTCCCTCCCTCCCCCTCCCTCCCTCCCTAGCTTGCCTCTCCCTACCTCCAACTCGAGCTTGCCACTCTCAACCTCCCCCAGCCCACACCCCAGCCCCCCTTTCTCCCCAACCACACTCAACCCAGCCCTTCTCTCGTTGGAGGTCCTCCCTCTCCCGGCCTTCTTTCACCCCAAGGCACCCTCTCTGCCCTGCCGCCCTACCTCCTTAGCCTCCCTCTTAACTGATACCCCTTCCCTTCTCAGGCCCCTCCCTCCCCAGCCCCCCTCACTCCCCAGCCCTCCTTCCCTCCCCCTCCCCTCTCTTCCCCAGCCTCACCTCCCTCCACAGCCTTCTCTACAAGCTGTTCGCTACAGCCCACAAGCCTAACCTCCCTCCCGGGTGCATTCCTCTGCCTGCACCCAACCAAGCTCACCAGCAGGGGAGGGGGGTATGCAACTCGCGGTCGGCCCCCTCCACGTGGCCTGCATGGGACCGGCGACAGTGTTCGGACCCCCCAGCCAGGGTTGTCAAGTGCATACTTACGTATATTTGACTGGCACTTATACATAGGATACATGGAATAGGGCGCAAGGTGTCATCCTCGCCAATTTAACTGTCTAAAGTGTAGCTCGCGATTTGAGATACCAACCCTGCCTCAGTAGCATGTGGTCATAAAATGAAGAAGATTACGCGTGGCGAGCACCTCTGGAGGCTCGTGAGGGCGGCCTGGGCCAGCCGAAACACGGTGAGACGGGCGGAATCGGGCCTTCTCGCGCGGGCAGGGCCCGGAAAGGGCCCTGCGCGCCCCCTTGCAGCATATTAGGTCAAAAGGTTAGCCTGGACCGGGCAAGCCCTACTCAGCTCCATTTGACACCGGCCACTGCTGGATCGTCACATGCGGGTACGACAAGCGGGAACAGCCACCCTTCACAGACGTACGCCTCTCACGCTTTGTCAACCGCCACTCCTCACTTATTGAAATGTGTACGCGCAACATCTTCCTCTGCCAGTTCCGACGGTTGGCATGCGGTTGTGGCACCTTAGGAGGAGCGCACGGAGCACCCTGCTCGCCGCGAGCCCACCATTTCTGGGAGTGCGCTGTAGCCCAAGCAGTGAGGGAGCAGATTGACAGCGCGGTGCCGACATCCATCACCCGTCGCCAGCTGTGGCTAGCAGAACCGCCGGAGGGGGTGCAGCAAGTGGTGTGGGATGTGGTGGTGCTGGCCGCCCTGTCAGCCGTGGAGCATGCGAGGAGACGGCTGAGGGCGGGGCCTAGAGCGGCGCAACAGCAAGGCCGCACCAATGACGAGATTGAAGAGGGCGCTCCCAGCCCGCTAGAGGTGGCGAAGGCAGAGGCCGTCACAGGTTTTTGGAGGCGGCTGCACGAATTTGCAGGCCTAGGGCTACCACGGAAGGGGTGGCGGGAAGTGGGCGTCGGGCATCCTTTGCTAGCGGTGCAGGCTGGCCGCATCAGGGTACGCCAGCCTGGAGGATAGCAGGGCGGAACTCGAGGCAAGGTGTGCAGCCGCTACTTGTGCGCTCGGACGGTTTGACGCAGCTCGCAACCGCTGGAACAAGCGGGGTGTTTATGTGTGTGTGCAGTTAGTACGATGCTAGCAATGAGTTCTGTTCGGGCAGAGAGCGAGGGGATGCCTTTCTTTGCTTCTAGGGGCCTGGCTTGTTTGCTGTTTTGGGAAGTATTCAGCTTGTCCTGTCCCGTGTGCGGTGGCTTTTTGCGTTTTCGCCGGCTTGGGAAATAGGTTTTTGCTGAACGGTGGTGGGTGGACAGGCGGTGGCTCCTAGGGGTTTATCAAGGTTTTCTCTTTTTTGCTGTGTGTGAGTGCTGTCTTATGTGCGGGTGATGCGAGCGAGCTGCCTTCCTTTTCTTACGTCTGACGAATGGAGGCAGACGCACTGCGTTTCACGGAGGTCAAGCGTCGTGTGCGTTTCGACCGCCATAGGCTTGGTTTGTGTGCGCCGTTCAGGTTGTCGGCGCTCTCGCCAGTCCAAAGAGGCTGGTAGGCTGCAGCGGCCGTGTTTCGGGCCCGGGTCAGAAGTCTCCCCACAGCTGTAACATGAATAAGTTCCGCTGCCTGCCCCGAGTCATCACGTGTGCCAATAACTTTGCCTAGGAAGCAGCTCAGCTGGTACTGGCGAACAGCACACAAGGCTCTTCAGTGCGGGCCATGTTCTACCAGACCACCTCTCACCACCTCTACCAGCAGCCAATCAGCATGCAGCAGCCCTAGCAGCCATCAGCATGCAGTCTATACTCCCGTCTGGTCTAATGTGTCTGTATGCACGCGGCCCCCCATGCCGCTATTCCCGTGTCTACAGCTTCAACTCTAGGCATCATTAACCGGTGCGGCGTGCACACACCATGCGCGTGTGGAAACGTTTCCCCACCCGCGCCTGGCATAATAATAATAATGAGTACTCCCTGCGTGACAGGGCGTGTTCTAAGGAGGTAGGGGCATGAGGGCATAGGGGACCACCGTGGAGGTGGTCCCCGCCGCTGGGCCCCTGTCCCCCAGGTGGGAGTGGGGAGGCAGGCAGCGTGCCAAGGCGCGCTGGGCCAGGTCCCACTCCCAGTGCGGTTAGACGTTATTACGGTGGTCGACCGGGCCACTTGTGGCTGCAGAGTTCTCGGCGAAGAGCGGTTATGGAGGTCGTTGTATGGACGGCGTGTTTGGTGAGTTTTCTGCAGGTGCGGTGCGCGATTTGTGTTGAGCATCCAAGGGTTTTGAGGAGAGCATGGAGGTGCGGTGTGATTGTGCCGGTGTGTCCCAAGGTAATTACGGTTGTCTCGCTTGGGGCAACGTCCCAGCCTGCGTTGCGGAGAGCGGTGACCAGTTTTGTGTGTTGCTGCAGCTTTTCCGCCCGTTTTTCGGGGTGGCGCAGGTCCGAGCAGTAGCCCACTTCGATCACGTACACTTTGTGCGCACTGCGCTGGTGTCTCGTGCGGGGCGTGTTGGTGTGTTGTCCAGAGCGGTGCATGCGGATGGTGGGGATAACCAAGAGGTCTGGGCGGAATTTGAGTCGCACGCTCTCGGGCGTGCCGGGGAGCACCCAATCGGGTATGCGGGATCCCCCGCTGAAAGCAGGGGCATGTTTGCCAGCGTCCATGTACAGGGCACAGCCTCCGTGCAGTCCCTGACTCACTGCTTTTGCGATCTTCTGGACCGCATGGTTGTGGCGTGCGATGTACGCGGCCTTCAACCGTCGGTGAGTGCAGCCACCCAGAATGTGGGAGCCACCGTCGTCGCCACGGCACAGGGGGCATTCGCCTCCCGCGCAGCCAGGCATGGGATGTTTTACACGAGCAGCCCGTTTAGCGTTCCACAAGAGGCCCCAGCGATACTTAAATGCACAACGAGCTTCTTCAAAGGAGCATGCATCGAACAAGTCCAGCCCATATCGTTCATCGATGTGTTGTCTAGCATCTTCCCATAGTTGTGCGTATACGCCTGAGTTGGTGTATCCATTGGCTGTAGAGGAGCGGGCCATCTTTTTCAGGTCGCGATTGAGGTCGTTGGCGTATAATAACCGCTCCTCCATGTTCCCGTTGCGTTCCACTATTTCTTTCTTGGCCACCCAACCCTCCAGATTTTCAAATGGGTGCGAGTATACTGTTTCTGAAACGTCTGGTTGAACCTCTCTGGTCGCCACGGCCTGTGCCGCTTCGTCGGCCTTTTGATTACCAACGCAGGTGTCGTCTTGGTGTGAGCGTACGTGGTAGAAGCGCGTTTTATGCCCAGCTATGCCCCGCTCGACGAGGAGGTCAACGATGGCCCCGAACATTTCGCGGTGTTTGCTAACGTGGAGCGACTCGGGTTCCATTATGGCGCGGCGAAGGATGAACAGACTGACAAGGCTGTCGGTGTAAATCCTCAGGTGGGAGGTGTCGCGATGGAGGCTGAGAGCTGTTCGTATGGCTGAGGATTCGCATCGGAGAATGGTGCTGAGTGGTGTATCAAAGGCGACATCCTCGTCAATGTGCGTAGCCCGGTCCTCGGTTGCGTCCCAGACCGCCGCTCCTAAACCCGTGTATTCGCGTGTGTGGGGCACCTTACTTCCGTCGGTAAAGACGGCCGCACCTTGCGTGTGCGCGGGAGGTATGGTAGCTCGGTAGAGGGTGGCGAGCTCAGTTGGTGTCGGGAGCACCAGCGTATCACGGGGAGTCGGTGGGGGCGGCGTTGCGCTGCTGCGTATGCGGCGCTCTAGTTTTCGCGGGGTTTTGGGCCAGGGTTTCGGGGTGTCCCGGCAGGGTTGGGCTTTGAGGGCGGCCGGAGGTGGCGTGTGGCCCAGGGCGTCTGACAAGGCGACTGCCAGTCCGTCTGCCAGGGCTTGGTTCAACCGTGCGCGCCCCTGTTCGTTTGCCACGCACAGGATGTGGAGGCCGTGTCGGTGTGCTGGGAGCTCCTGTGGTTGGCCCATGCCAGATGCCATGCTGGCCCAGGCGTGTGACCGTTTAATGTGCCCCAGCTCGTGCACCAAGGGGTGCTGGAGCCAGGACGTGTAGCCGCTGGTGTCACCGTGGGGCACTACCACCATTGACAAGTGTGGCGCGCCGGCGTCTGCTGCTTCTGCGCTGATGACCGCCCATGCAACGGCCAGGTTAGCGTATTCTGGTTGTGGGGGTGGGTGGACAAGAGTTATGCCGTGGAGGGGACGGCTGAAGCAGTCGTGGTGGGCTCCAAAGGCGGCGTCTTCGGGCTTCGAAGTGTAGTAAATGGGGATGTCAGGGTGTGCGTTTAGGGGGGAGGCAAACGCTTCGGACTCAAAGCGTAGGTGTGATATAAGCGCCGACAGGAGGCCCGGGCATAGAGTGACTTCGTGTGCTGGGTTGGTCGAACCGTCCTTGCGCCGCTTACTAGGGCGGTAGCGAGTGAGGAGAGAGGCGAGTGCGGCCGCTAGCGCTGCTGGGGGCATTCCGGGGTTGGACTCTAGGTATCGGGCATGTAGGAGGGCAAGCCGGTCTGCGCTTATTGCCCCGACGCACCGCCCGTCTGGGCCGTACACTCGGGCTGTGAGATCTGGGTCTGTTTTAGTGGTGGGGGTTGCGCCCTGGGTAGGGCTCGGCTCACGCATGCCCATTTGAACACGGTACTGGCCTGTCGGGTGTATGTCCGTGTCCGGGTTGCAGGGTTTCGTGTCGATGGCGCACGTCCGGAGGATGGCGCGTTTACGTGCGGCTACGCTGGGTCCTGGGTCGCGCCATCGGCCTTGGCGCTGCTTGTCGGTGAGGTGGGTGTCAGAGGCGGGGGGAGGGGCGGGAGGGGTATCCGCGGCTTGCGCTATTTTGTAACGTGCGAGCGCGGCAGCCCAGCCGGGGTTCTGGGATAGCGTGGATAATGGGTCTTCTGTCTCAGCCCACTGCACATGTGTCATGTAGCGCCTGATGCCTTGTCCCCATAACATGCACGAAGGTTTGGAGGTGCTGACAGCCGTGTAATTTTGCAACTTGTAGGCGTGAAGTATGCCGGCAGTGGTTAGTGTTGGTTGCCAGCGGACCCGGTAGCGGCATCGGTCGGCCCACGGCGGCTCCGCAGGTGGTGGGTCGCGTGTTCGTTTGCTCTTGGGTGGGGGCGCAATGGTTTTGTGGGTCATGGGGCCGCTAACAATAGCGGCGATGACGTCGTCTCGATTGGACAGGTGGGCGGTCATGTGTTGTGCTGCCGTCACCCCCGCGTCCGATTGGGGGAGCCTGCCGCTGAGTGCAACGTCTCGGGCTTTGCGCCATCCAGGTCGGTAGCCGGGCTGCACGGCTGCACATCGGCGGCGGGGTCTGGTGGCTCTGGCGAGCTGCCCCGGTGGTGCTGCGTGGTGAGTGTGTGGGCAGCGGACGGGGTTGGAGTGGCGTTTGCGGCGGCTAAGGGTGTACGTGTTTGTGGGTGCTGGAGGTGGAGTAGTGGGGTGTCCTTCCGGTAGCTGGAAGCGCTGTTGGGTCGGGACGGTGGGCGCTTGGGTGGGGCGGGAGGTGAGTAGGGCGTGTATGGTTTGGGTGGGGGGCCCTTGCACCGTGACGTGACTCGGGATTGTTCGGGCCGGGACACGCCATTTGCCGGTCCATCGTGTGGTTCCAAGGGTTGTGCATTTGTGGGCTAATGGGCCGAATTCATGCGCTGCATGCATGTAGAAAGAGAGGTCCTTTGAGGGGTCAGTGGGGTATTGCATGGTGCGGCCGGGTAGGGCGGCGTCGTTGGCTTGGACCTCAGGGTTGGTTGTGCGCGTCTCCTGTTTTATGAATTGGGTGTGACGCTGTTTCGCCGTTCGCTTTGGCCCCGCCTGCAGGACATCCAGGGATGGGCGCGCCGGTGCATCGGTTCTGCGCGACGTCGTGGGGCGCCAGCTAGCTAGTAGGGAGGTGAGCGTACGTTGCGGTACGGGTTTTGGCAGGACACCGGTTGTGGTGAGGTCGGCCATCGTGACACCTGCGGGCAGGGCGCGCATGTGCGCGGGCAGGGGTTGGAGACTGGTCGGCCTGGGGGCTGGATCCGCGGGGGTGCACAGGGCATGGGTGAGGCGGTTAAGGGCGCGCTTATGGCGATCCTTGACCCTGCCTTTCGGGAAGCGCCTGTCCAATTGCGTGGTGTCGATGAGGTGACGCCCTGTGTTTGCATCCACCAGGTCTGCCAGGCATACGCCTAGATCAACGGTTAAGGGGCTGACCCAGTCTGCGCGCAGGTATGGTGGGGTGGCCGCTTCGGCAGCGCGGAGTTTTGCTACTAGGGCTGGCATGGCTGCGGAGAACTCTTTGCCTTGTAGCATAGCGAGTAGACCGTGTTCCTGTAGGAGGGTCAGTTGCTTGAGGGTGACGAAGAATTGCCCTGCCCGTCTCATGTCATGCAGCGGGAGGGTCGCTACCTGCGTGCGCGGCTTGGAGGTGCAGAAGGCGGCGCGTGACAACTCCGAGGCGGCCCGTGTCGTTGAGTGAGATCATGAGTAGCCGTGTGGCTCGCTGCACATACTCTTCACGGAGGGAGCCGACGCCTAGGCCTCCCCTCTCTTGCGGGAGCAGGATGGCGCGGGTAGCGCAGTCGCGCGGCAAGCCTACGCACCGACGCGTGATGCCTGCAATTTGGGCATCTAGGGATCGGATGTCGTGCTGAGTGTAGGCCATGGCGGGGAGGGAGTAGGCAATTTTAGCCTTAAGACATTGTTTGATAAGCATGTAGCATTGCCGCGGGAGTTTCTGGTATTTGCTGAGCTCGTTCCCAGCGCTAGTTAGTTCGGCTTTAACTGCTTTCAGCTGGTGTCGCCAGTCTAGGGTCATGGTGATTTCCACCCCCAAGTATCGGTAAGGCTTGTGTGGGGGTACATAGGGTAGGGCTATGGCGGTCGGTTTGCCATTTTTGTAACTGGAGCCAATGTGGACGTGGCCGTCTAGAAGACGTTTGAGGGTGCGCTCGCACGCGGGGCCCTTGATGCTCTTATCGGTGCTGTTAGCGCGTGCGTAGTGGTGTAGGATACCCGTACAGGCGCTCTTGTCTCGGTTGATGCGCATGCCGCCCCATGCCGCGTACCGTGCGATCTTGTCGGTTTGACATCTGAGGTTGTCGCGGGAGTTTGCGGCGACTGCTAGGTCGTCCGCGTATCCTAGGGATGAGCAGTTGTATTCGTCATTCTCGATGTTCGTGAGGCAGCCGTAGCGGTAGCCTCGGCCGCCGCAGTGGAGCCACCGTATTAACGGTTCGAGGAAGATTATGAACAGTAGCGGAGAGAGGGTATCACCTTGCATTGTGCCTCGTCGTATGTGCACAGGGGTCGTGCGGCCGTGAGCGGTACGGATGGTAGTGTTCGCTGTCGAGTACAGATTACGTACAACCTCTATAAAGTCGGTTGGTAGGCCGAGGTGGTGCATCACTACAAGTAGCCGGTCGTGGTCAATGGTGCCGAAGGCGTTGGAGAAGTCAATATACGCAACGTACAAATCCCTTCTGGTTAGCGCTGCGTCCTCAATCACGTGCAGTAGGTTCATGATCTGGCGTTCTGTGCCTTTGTGTTTTTGGAAGCCTTCTTGCGCCTCACTGTGGATGAGTAGTTCAGTGCACGCTTCGGTTGCTGCGCGTGTGACTAAGCTTGTGTACAGCTTGTAGAGCGTGTTGCAGAGGGCGATAGGGCGGTAGTTCGATATGGATAGCGGGTCAGCCTTTTTGTATAGGAGGATTGTGTCACTGGTGCTCCACCCTGCGGGGAGCTCGGCTTTAATCCACGCCACGCACAAGAGGGTGTGCATGGCGCTCTGTAAGGCATCAGGCATGCATTTAAGTAGTTCATTCGGGAGCCCATCTGGGCCGGGGCTTTTATTCCGAGATAGGGTTTGCATGCAGCGTTGAAAGTTGCTGGGGTCGGCCACGTTTGGGAGGAGGGAGATGTTGTCGGGGTGGTGTGCACGCGTCAGCTGGATCCCGCCGTCTGGTGCTCCCGGTTCGTTCCAGGGGAAGCGGGGGTTAGTGTCTTCTGGGCGGTATCGGCCAGTGCGTGGGCCCCCTGTAGGTTCCGCTGCGGCCTGGAAGTGGGCTTGGAGCGCGGCGTTTATGTCGGCGCTGTTGGTAGCAATTTGCTCAGTGGTGGGGTGGCGGACTGCTGTGAGGTTGTGCCTTGGCCCGGATTTGCCCAGCATGATTTGTGACGCTTTGCGTTGGGAGGTAGTAAATAGTTTGGAGATTTTTGTGAGCCACTTGCTAGCGGCCTTGGCGCTGGCTTCTTTCTGAGTGGTGCGTCTTTTTTGAGCGCTTCTTGCCAGTCTTGCTTGGCGTCGGTCACAGGGGGTGGGGGCGTGGGTTCGGAGGTGTCAGGTCGTGGCTGGGGCGGGGGTGTGGTGGAGTTGTCGTGTCGTGGGGCAGCCTGCAGTAGAGATAGGTACATCTGTTTCTTCTGTTTCTCGATGGCCAGTAGCCGCTTCAGTTTGTTTGCTTCTGTTCTAGATGGCTTTGCCCGGGAGGTCCGGGGGGGTTTCTGCGGGCATGTTTCCAGCATGATTCTGGCTCCGACCGCGAGGGTCCCATACAGCGCAGTGGAGGCGGCGTTTAGGTCTATGTTAGTGAGCTGTGCGCGGGCGCGTAGTATGGTTTCGTGTGCCGTGCGTGTGGCCTGCGTGTGGTGGGTGTTGGCAGAAAGAGCAGTCACCGTGGTTTCAACAATTTGTTGCGCGGTATGATCAGGCATGGCTAGTGTGGCGTACAGGGTCTCTAGCGCGGTGGTGCCCTCGGCTTCCCATCTTTGTGTGATGGTGCGACTTTGGGCTTGTGTGATGGGTTTGACGATGTTGGCGAGTGTGGGGCCGGTGGCGGTGGTGGGCGGGGTAGGGGGGGGCGCTGGCGGGGGGGCTGTGCCGGCGGGTTTGAGCGGGAGGGTGGCTGTCAGGTGTAGCGCAAGGTGGTCGGTCGTGCCCGCACAGTCCGAGGTCCACTCTTTCGTTGGGTGGTTGCGTGTTAGGGCGTGAGGGTTTGCCAGAAAGTCGTCTATGCGGCTTTGGTGCGTGATGGCCTCATGTTGTATCTGTGTGTATGTGTGCGGGCGTGGATGAGAGCCGGCAGCAGGCTTTAGGCATGTATGTTTGAGGAAGGTTTGATGCGCTGTGTCGTGGTGCGTGTTCGTGTTGGTGCTTCTGTCAGTGTGGTGTGCGACCGCGTTCCAGTCTCCGCCTGCCAGCAGGGGTTCTTTCAAGCGTGCGGCGCTCTTGGTGGCGCGCACCATGTAAGTGTATAGGGCGGTGCGGGTTGGCCTGTCGTCAGGCGGGCAGTATACCCCAATGATTTGTAGCGGCACAGACGAAGGTGGCGCAATGCGGATGTGGATCATGTAGCCCTGTAGTGGGGCCGGCGTGGGCAGGCAGGTGACATGCTCTTTGCGAGCGTACTTGGTGTGCACGGCTAGGGTGACCCCGCCTGAGGGTGGGTGTCGTGGGGGGCCGCGTGGCTGGCTTTTGGGCGGAGAAGGGCGTGGTGTGCTGTGGACGAACGTGGCGTAGGATTGGAAGCAGTTCTTGATGATTTCTCTTTCCGTTCGGGTGCGGTGGGCGCGGGTTTTGGTCTCGGTGAGGATCAGGATGTCCGCATTCCATGTCTCTGCTTCTTCACGAATGGCGGATAGGTTTGAGAGCAGGCCCCGGGCGTTAAGTGTGACAAGGTGGCATGTGTGTGAACCGGAGGGCACGATCGGTATTGCCTGGTCTACCTTCGGTGCGTGGGCGGCGTTAAGGCATGCTTCCAGTGTGGCTTGTCTGGTCTTGAGCTTAGCGGTGGTTGGTTTGGTGCGCTTTAGGCAGGTTTGGGCGGTGGTCTGACGTTGCTGCGGTTGGCACTTCGTAGGGGAGGCAGTGTTATGGGGTAGTGCTGGGGGGCTTGTGGTATGGCGGGGTTCCATGTGTGGGCGAGCGGGGTTTGTCGGTGTAGGCGGGGAGAGGGGGGCCCAATTAGCTGCTTTCCGTGAGTTGGTGGGAGAGCCCATGGCCCTGAGCAGGGCGAAGGTGAGCGTGTTGGTTCGGCGTTTCTTGGGTGGTGTGGTTCGGGTTGGCGGCTTGGCGTGTTTGTCGATGGTGCCCTGCGCGCTGGGGCCACCGGGCGCGTTACTCACTGGCTTGTTTGGTGAGGGGGGTGAGAGGGATAGCGCCCGCTTGGCGGCCTGGCGGGGCTTGGTGGAGGATCCCATGGCTCGTAGGGGGGCATGGGTGTGTGTTGGCGGCTTGGCGTGTTTGTCGATGGTGCCGTGTGCGCTGGGGCCACCGGGCGCATTACTTACTGGCTTGTTTGGTGGAGGGGGTGAGAGGGGTAGCGCCCTCTTGGCGGCCTGGCGGGGCTTGGTGGGGGAACCCATGGCTCGTAGTAGGGCGTAGGTGATGGTGTTTGTGTGGGCTTTTTTAGGAGGCGGGCTGCGGCTGGGGGGTTTGGCGTGCTTAGTGATGATGTCCCATGTGCATGGGCCGCCGTCCCAGATGGGTCCGTGGAGGAGAGGGGAGGGGTCTTGGGTACGGGGGCCGTGTGTCCAGGTGCTGTGCGTGACTGTGATGTAGTGGTTGCAGTGGGCGGTGGGGGAGGTGGGTGGAAAGCCTGCAAGGGCCCAGGAGTGCGGCACGTGTGCCAAATACACGTCATGTTGGGTGGGGCCGCTTGGGTGGGGCTTCGGTAGAGTGAGCCAGTCCGTGTATCCGGGGCCGATGACGTGGATTTGGACGCCTGGGAGGAGCGATTGTAAGGCAACGAGGTCGGGGATAGTGAGCATGGCGCAGTCGCGGACGTTCTTGCAGTGAGCGCGTATGGTGTGTTCGGTGTGTTGGGAAGCTTCGTAGATGCCTAGGATGTGCATTCGCATCTCTGCGCTGCCGGGGGTGCTGGGTGCAGTAAGATGTTCAAGCCTGGATGCGATACATGCACGTATTGCTCCCGTCAGGGGTTCCCAGGCGGCGGGATTGGTTGGGATGAGCGGCACCCGGCTGCCGGGGAGGACCGCCAAGGTGGCGAAGATGGCGCAGTTGTTGCCCCATGCGCATGTGTCGTGCAGGCGGTGTCCGTGTGCAGTGAGTTTGTTGGCCAGCTGGGTTAGGGCGTGGAATGGAGGTTGGGTGCTGGGATGAGTGGTTGTAGCGGCCGAGTCAATGAGGTCGGGTGCCCAATTAGTTGGTGGGCCCACGTTGTTCAGGCAGAGTGGCTGGAGAGGGGGCGTGTGCAACGTGTGAGCGGAAAGGGTGAAGACCGTGCCTGTAATCTCAAGGGCTGTGGTGCCTCGTACGTCGCGCGGCTGAGTGTCGGCGGAGTCCAAAATGAGCCACTTGGAGCCGTGGCGTTTGATGGTGATTACATGGCCGTAGATGCCGCTGGAGTAGCCAGGTTGGAAGACAAGGAAGCCGTTTTCAGTCTGCCGATGCCGTCGGGTGATGCTGATGGGTGAGTCGTTCGGGCGTGCATCGCCACAGGCATGGAGAGCTAGGGCTTGACCGTTGGTGTGGCAGTTGTGCCTTAGGTAGTGATTGATGGCGTGGACCGAGAACTGGCCAATGACGGGTGTGAACGCTTGTGAGATAGCAAAGGTGCTCGCAGTTGGGCCGTTACTTTGGGCTTGGTGCAGGAGCTGCTCCATGTAGGACAGGACGCGATAGGGGGAGATGGCGGCTTTACCTAAGAGGTTGTTGATTGCGTGGATCCAGCAGAAAGAGTGTTCCTGTCTTTTCCCGCGCCTGGCACACAAATTCCATCCCTCCATCCTGCCTACCAACCCCTAACCCCCAAACCCCTCAACCCGCTCGCCACTCATCCCCCCCTGAGACATCCGAGCGGCATCGTGGCTACCTCCCCGGGCGTGCACACCACCGCCGCATCCGGGCTGGCAGGGATGCGAGGGAGCCGTTCGGCGGCCCGACCCTGCCCGGGCTCCTCCCACCTGCGTACCCCATCCAGCTCATGCCCCGTCCTGCTTGCCTTCTCCTCCCTCCGCCGTTTCGCCTCCCGCCCATGCCGCCATGGCCCATCCCGCCAATCCTTACTTAATCGCCCTGCCCTCCCTGCTTCTGTCTCTTTCCTTACTTACAGAGCCGCGCGCGGGTTCCCATACTTATTAGCCTTGCCCTGCCTTTGCGTTTCCTGGTTCTCGACTTCCACTCACAATCGCTGCCTTTGCTCCCTACATGTCCTTTGCGCCTTGCTGTTGGACGCTCCTACCTGGCGCTCTTCTGTCCGAGTCCAGGTGAGTATTCTAATATGGGTATTAGTCGGTACTGGGGTCCGCGCGCGGCTCGCACGGCTGGCATTGCTCAACACTGCTTTGGACTCCGTTGTCCACCTGCCGCTCCATTGTCCAAGCCCGCCCGGCCAAACACGGTGATATTCGGTAGCTCGTGCAGGCGGCTGCATTTCCCAGCTGCAGTGCAGTTGTGTTCGCATTTTGTTTCTCACCGGGACTATTTACCAGTAACCCCCTGCCCCACGCCCCTGCCCCCTGCTAGCGCTCCCCTCCCTCCCTCCTGCTTGGGTGTGCTGCGTGACACACGTGCTTGCCCGGCCTCCCCATTACCGAGCTCAATAACGCCTTGCCCCGCCAGCCTAGCCACTAGTAACACCAACACGACGCCCTTATACCCAGGCTCTCACATGCCAGTTCTAGGCTTTCACATTAGGACTAGTCGCAGTATTCCACGTAGTCCTACTTATGCACCCCTGCCGTGCAACCCTCCTGCATGTCACCTCCACTGCTGGCACTCGTGACTTGTGTGTGCATGTGAGCCTGGGTGGAGGAGGGGTTGGAGGATCCATGCCTACCAACAATCCCGATGGCAAGCTTGAAGACTTAAGGGCGCCTGAAACCCCAAAGTTCAAGGCCACACCACCTCTGCGCTCACGGCTTGGCTGGCTGGTTCGGGTTGACTCGCTTTGGTGTTTGGTATGTGGAATGAACTATCCCTCCCTCCCTCCACCCTCCCTCCCTCCCTCCCCCCTCAATCTTGATTCTCCTTCGTCAATCTCCATGCCTGCCGTGCCTTTCCCCAGCCCCCCTTCCTTCCCAGGCGCCCCTCTCACCCACACGGGTATGACGCCGGTCTGGGAGAGGGGCCAAACGGCACGACTGTTTTGACAGGGTTGGCCTTGTTGATCAGCCTCCAAACCGCGTACATAGGCGCAATACACCCACGGATCACGTGGCGGTGCTTGATCAACACGGCCTTTAGGCTGCTAACACGCTTGGCGTCCAGGGGGTGCGTTTTGCCGTGTCGGCACGGGCCGACACGGTCGTCAGGTCAACCTCACCAATAGGTCCCGATAGCTTCTAAGTATTGCTTATATGTTATATGGACTGCAAATAACATGTTTTGAGGCAATTCGGTGACGTCGCAGTTGACATGCTTCTTTCGCGCGCATATTTAAGTGGCGTCGACACCGTTTGCAATTGCTGTCGACTAACATATACATATGGAGCTGCTAAAAACATTCCGCGGCCACAAAGACGGACTCCAGCAAAAGCATGCTTCGCGAAATGTGGTGACAGCGACCCCCACAAATTGACTTGCCCGTCAGAATTTGAGATACTTATATAGTTAGTATGTTATTGCCTCCAAGGCGGGGCCTAATTGCGCGCATACGAAGAGAAACACGTGTGGACACGATTCTGCCCCTACCCCAACCGGCGTCATACCCGTGTGCCTCTCACCCCACCTCACCCTCTGTCGCAAGCCCCTCTTTCCCCATCCCCCAAATCTTCCCTACCTACACATCTAAAAGCCCCCCCACATCTTCAGCTCCATGATCTCCCTCAGCCCCATTGTATTCTGGGAACCCGTATCTCTCCACCCCCCCTGCCTGGACCCTGTCTTCCTAGCCTCCCTCTCTCTAGGCCAGGGGTGCTCCAGGCACCCCCTCTCCCCTCACCCCAACCTATTTGCTATCCAGCCCCTTGTCCCCCAAGCTCCTTGTATGCCCCAGCCTCCCCATCTCCCAGTGTTTTCTTCCCAGTCCCCCCTCTCGTCCTGTTGCCCCGTTCTTGTCAGCCTCCTTATCTCTAAGCCTCCCTCTCTCGCAGGCTTCCCTCTCTCTTGCCCTCTCTTCCCAGGATGCCTCTATCCACAGCCTTCTCTTCCC
Source organism: Chlamydomonas schloesseri (assembly GCA_016834595.1). Classification (NCBI taxonomy): domain Eukaryota; kingdom Viridiplantae; phylum Chlorophyta; class Chlorophyceae; order Chlamydomonadales; family Chlamydomonadaceae; genus Chlamydomonas; species Chlamydomonas schloesseri. The sequence goes on along the minus strand of JAEHOD010000028.1, from coordinate 10,723 downwards.
TGCCTCCCTCATTAGGCTTCTCAGAAGCCCCCAAGCCTCCTGCACGCTCCTTATCCTCCCCGTCCTGTGCAGCCAACCCACCTTACGGCAAGGGGTTGCCAGGTGTCTGAAGCGAGGACGGGCTCTGGGCTCTTCAAGGGGCCGGCCGAGCAGAGCATGTGCGTGATTGTTTAGGCAAATATATTGCAGCATGAACGGAACAAGCCCAAGGAAGACGCGCGAGTGGGCGTTCACAGTGGCAACGAGAGACTTGCTGAGGGCAAGCAATCAACTGCAGAGGTCCGCTCTTGCGTATATGTATGGTTCCGAGAACTGTTAATAAGCAATAGAAGTATAAGGGCTATTCTTGACTCAGGCTGGTCATCGCGACCTGACTGGTCTACGCGCGAACCCCCCCGTCGCGACCCCCCGCGACTTCAGGCACTAACCGTGAATCACTTTTAATTTTAGTAACTATTCTTATACGGCTCCCGCGTTTTATGATACACTTCACCAAACAGCCAACCGATGAAGGTTCTGCAAAAACAAATCTTGCCCGAACCGCCAGGGCGCTAGGAGTGTAACCGAGCAGAGACACGTCTATTGTAAGTACCCACAATGCAAATACATATACATGAACATGAAAGTTACGGTAGAGGCCCCTGCACATCGCCAAGGGGGTTTTGGGTTTTGGGTTTTAGGGTTTTGGGTTTTTAGGGTTTTAGGGTTTAGGGTTTTAGGGTTTTAGGGTTTTAGGGTTTTAGGGTTTTAGGGTTTTAGGGTTTTAGGGTTTTAGGGTTTTAGGGTTTTAGGGTTTTAGGGTTTTAGGGTTTAGGGTTTTAGGGTTTTAGGGTTTTAGGGTTTTAGGGTTTTAGGGTTTTAGGGTTTTAGGGTTTTAGGGTTTTAGGGTTTTATAGACTAGGAATCTACCTGCTAGCCTGCACAGTTTTGAGCGTTTGAGGTGTCATTAGACTCCATTTGTTGCGTAGATAACGATAACATCTTCTAAAGGGGTCGTTAGGGGGGGTAATGACGAAGTTATGGCCGGTCAAAGGTTCAGGGTTGACCGGGGCCGGAATCGGCTAAGGTACCTGCCTCCCCTTGTGGCGCCTATGTGCCATGGGCCGTTTTGAATGGCAAGTAGCTTAATAGAATTGTTATGATGTGCAGAATCTATATTAGGGCTTAGCAGGGTGATTGACAGCATGTCAGCCACCTTAGAGCCCCCCTCTCACCCCCCTCAGAGCCACCCACACACCCCCCTTAGAGGCACCTACCCAACCCCCTCAGAGCTACCCACACAGCTACTTTACAGCCACACACATACCCCTTACAACCCCTCACAATCCCCCTCTCAGCCCCCTCACAATCCCCCTCTCAACCCCCTCAGAGACCCCCCTCTAACCCCACTCTCACCCCCCCTCAGAGCCACCCACACACCCCTCTTAGAGGCACCTACCCAACCCCCTCAGAGCTACCCACACAGCTACTTTACAGCCACACACATACCCCTCACAACCCCTCACAATCCCCCTCTCAGCCCCCTCACAATCCCCCTCTTAACCCCCTCAGAGACCCCCCTCTAACCCCACTCTCACCCCCCCCTCAGAGCCACCCACACACCCCCCTTAGAGGCACCTACACAACCCCCTCAGAGCTACCCACACAGCTACCTTACACCCACACACATACCCCTCACAACCCCTCACAACCCCCCTCTCAACCCACTCACAATCCCCCTCTCAACCCCCTCAGAGAACCCCCTCTAACCCCCCTCTCACCCCCCCTCAGAGCCACCCACACACCCCCCTTAGAGGCACCTACCCAACCCCCTCAGAGCTACCCACACAGCTACTTTACAGCCACACACATACCCCTCACAACCCCTCACAATCCCCCTCTCAGCCCCCTCACAATCCCCCTCTTAACCCCCTCAGAGACCCCCCTCTAACCCCACTCTCACCCCCCCCTCAGAGCCACCCACACACCCCCTTAGAGGCACCTACACAACCCCCTCAGAGCTACCCACACAGCTACCTTACACCCACACACATACCCCTCACAACCCCTCACAACCCCCCTCTCAACCCACTCACAATCCCCCTCTCAACCCCCTCAGAGAACCCCCTCTAACCCCCCTCTCACCCCCCTCAGAGCCACCCACACACCCCCCTTAGAGGCACCTACCCAACCCCCTCAGAGCTACCCACACAGCTACTTTACAGCCACACACATACCCCTCACAACCCCTCACAATCCCCCTCTCAGCCCCCTCACAATCCCCCTCTCAACCCCCTCAGAGACCCCCCTCTAACCCCACTCTCACCCCCCCCCAGAGCCACCCACACACCCCCTTAGAGGCACCTACACAACCCCCTCAGAGCTACCCACACAGCTACCTTACACCCACACACATACCCCTCACAACCCCTCACAACCCCCCTCTCAACCCACTCACAATCCCCCTCTCAACCCCCTCAGAGACCCCCCTCTAAACCCCCCTCTCACCCCCCCTCAGAGCCACCCACACACCCCCTTAGAGGCACCTACCCAACCCCCTCAGAGCTACCCACACAGCTACTTTACAGCCACACACATACCCCTCACAACCCCTCACAATCCCCCTCTCAGCCCCCTCACAATCCCCCTCTTAACCCCCTCAGAGACCCCCCTCTAACCCCACTCTCACCCCCCCTCAGAGCCACCCACACACCCCCTTAGAGGCACCTACACAACCCCCTCAGAGCTACCCACACAGCTACCTTACACCCACACACATACCCCTCACAACCCCTCACAACCCCCCTCTTTTAGGGTTTTAAGTTTAGTCTACGTGACTAGACGACACCCCTTTGCCGCCGGCACGCAGCGTGTGTTACTGCCGGCACCATCCCGTTTAGTTCTTCCTTACCTCACGGCTAATGGTTCCGCCGAGCCGCCCAGGTTGCATAAGCGACGCTCCTGATCTTGATCGTATAGGGTTGACATGTTTAATTTGGGCGTTTCAGCTGAATCCATAGGAATTGTGGGCCGGGGCAAAGGGTAAGTGTCAGCATCGGTGCACACCGCCGACCACACACCCGCTCCCTCCCGCCACCCTCGCACCCTGCATGCCGCGCCGCCGCTCACGCTCCTGCCCGCCCCTGACAGCACACACGCCCCTGCACCCCCAACACACGCACACACGCCCCGCCCGCCCACCTGCACACCCCACCCATGCACGCCCACGCCCGCCGCACATACACCCACACCCGCCCAGCCTCGGCGCCGCGGCTCGCTCACCTGCCCAGCCCGCAGTCCGCTCCAGTCAGTGGCAGGCCGCTACCGCCGCCGCCGCCGCCGCGAGGCCGTCAGCGCTGGTGCAGCAGCCGCAGCGTGTTGGCCGGGGCTGGGATGCGCAGGGCGGAGCGCTCCGGGGCCGCCCCTGATATGCTAGGGCGTCAGCGGCTCCAGCAGCTGGAAAGGAAGCCGCAGCGGCGCGAGGGTGGTGGGGCTTGCGACAGCACAGGCCTCCGGGCGCGACAGGCCTGCATGGATCCAGCGGGGAGGAGGAATGAGTGCAGCAGCTGGCGGGGAGGCGGAGGAGGGAGGAGAGGAGGCGGGGCAGGAGGGAGGCGCGGCGCCGCCGCCGCAGCCCTCAACCCAGCGCAGCGCGGCCGCACACCAAACCACACCACACCACACCACCGACCACACACCCGCTCCCTCCCGCCACCCTCGCACCCTGCATGCCGCGCCGCCGCTCACGCTCCTGCCCGCCCCTGACAGCACACACGCCCCTGCACCCCCAACACACGCACACACGCCCCGCCCGCCCACCTGCACACCCCACCCATGCACGCCCACGCCCGCCGCACATACACCCACACCCGCCCAGCCTCGGCGCCGCGGCTCGCTCACCTGCCCAGCCCGCAGTCCGCTCCAGTCAGTGGCAGGCCGCTACCGCCGCCGCCGCCGCCGCGAGGCCGTCAGCGCTGGTGCAGCAGCCGCAGCGTGTTGGCCGGGGCTGGGATGCGCAGGGCGGAGCGCTCCGGGGCCGCCCCTGATATGCTAGGGCGTCAGCGGCTCCAGCAGCTGGAAAGGAAGCCGCAGCGGCGCGAGGGTGGTGGGGCTTGCGACAGCACAGGCCTCCGGGCGCGACAGGCCTGCATGGATCCAGCGGGGAGGAGGAATGAGTGCAGCAGCTGGCGGGGAGGCGGAGGAGGGGAGGAGAGGAGGCGGGGCAGGAGGGAGGCGCGGCGCCGCCGCCGCAGCCCTCAACCCAGCGCAGCGCGGCCGCACACCAAACCACACCACACCACACCACCGACCACACACCCGCTCCCTCCCGCCACCCTCGCACCCTGCATGCCGCGCCGCCGCTCACGCTCCTGCCCGCCCCTGACAGCACACACGCCCCTGCACCCCCAACACACGCACACACGCCCCGCCCGCCCACCTGCACACCCCACCCATGCACGCCCACGCCCGCCGCACATACACCCACACCCGCCCAGCCTCGGCGCCGCGGCTCGCTCACCTGCCCAGCCCGCAGTCCGCTCCAGTCAGTGGCAGGCCGCTACCGCCGCCGCCGCCGCCGCGAGGCCGTCAGCGCTGGTGCAGCAGCCGCAGCGTGTTGGCCGGGGCTGGGATGCGCAGGGCGGAGCGCTCCGGGGCCGCCCCTGATATGCTAGGGCGTCAGCGGCTCCAGCAGCTGGAAAGGAAGCCGCAGCGGCGCGAGGGTGGTGGGGCTTGCGACAGCACAGGCCTCCGGGCGCGACAGGCCTGCATGGATCCAGCGGGGAGGAGGAATGAGTGCAGCAGCTGGCGGGGAGGCGGAGGAGGGAGGAGAGGAGGCGGGGCAGGAGGGAGGCGCGGCGCCGCCGCCGCAGCCCTCAACCCAGCGCAGCGCGGCCGCACACCACACCACACCACACCACACCACCGACCACACACCCGCTCCCTCCCGCCACCCTCGCACCCTGCATGCCGCGCCGCCGCTCACGCTCCTGCCCGCCCCTGACAGCACACACGCCCCTGCACCCCCAACACACGCACACACGCCCCGCCCGCCCACCTGCACACCCCACCCATGCACGCCCACGCCCGCCGCACATACACCCACACCCGCCCAGCCTCGGCGCCGCGGCTCGCTCACCTGCCCAGCCCGCAGTCCGCTCCAGTCAGTGGCAGGCCGCTACCGCCGCCGCCGCCGCCGCGAGGCCGTCAGCGCTGGTGCAGCAGCCGCAGCGTGTTGGCCGGGGCTGGGATGCGCAGGGCGGAGCGCTCCGGGGCCGCCCCTGATATGCTAGGGCGTCAGCGGCTCCAGCAGCTGGAAAGGAAGCCGCAGCGGCGCGAGGGTGAAAGCAAACACGCAGGTTTCACTCTCCACGCAACTCCCTCCTAAAAAATCGAAAAAGGCCCGCGCGGGGCTCCAGGCGCCTCGGCTGGGGCTGGGCGGCTGTCTGCAGGCGTGTGGAATAGCTACTCGAAGCGTGGTGTGGTCGGCGCGGCGGATGGGCGCGGGGCCAGGGCGCTGCCGCCCGAAAACCTGGTCGCGGGGGGGGATGGAGCCATGCCGATGGGCGCGCCGATCTGCTGCCCGGCCTGGGCCGGCTGAGGCCTGCATTACTCGCGCTGTTGCGCTGTATCTGTAGAACGAGCATGTATTGTCCTGCAGATGTTGCGAGTAGCAGCGAAACAGTGCGCGCCAAGAGTTTCCCAAATGTGGACTACCCCCGCCCGCCGCGCGCGCGCCGGGTCGTGCTCCCCCCTCCCTTGCTTGCACCACGGGTCGCGACCGCCCCTTGCCTCCTCTTCTCCCTCTGCCTGCCTTCGTGCTGCGCCCCAGCGCCCCCCACCTCCCCTTCCCTTTTTTGCAGGGTGGTGGTGACCCCCTCCCCGACCCTTTTGTTTCGCTGTGGCCGGCTAGGCCGATGGCGCGATGAGCTCCCGGGTGTGTGACAGTGGGTGGGTGGGACAGTGCGTGCGTGCGTGCGTGGTGGGTTGGAATGACGGCCCATAGTCGATCCTGCACACACGAGCGCACACTCGTACCGAACTCCATCACCATCATCAGGTGCACGCCTTTTGCTGGCTTCCTGTGCCTGTCACTCCCCACCACTCTTTATCTACCCACCGCTCAAGGCGCGCACGCCTGCACACCTGCACGCGCGCTCCCTGCCTCAGGATCCATCAGGGCCCGCCGCCGCACACGCCAAAATTGCGAGGTCTCCCGGATCACGCACATGCATGCATACATATATATATATACTCATACGAAGTAATCGCTCAAGCCCAAGCCCCGCAAGACAGAGATAGGGGAGCCCCTGCCTGCCTGCCTGCCTGCCTGCCTGCCTGCCTGCCCACACACACTTCTTGCCACACACGCCTTCCTGCTGACACTGTCAGTCGCGCACACCAACACACACACACACACACACACACACACACACACACACACACACACCACACACACACACACACACACACACCACACACACACACACACACACTGGTGTAGTGCATATGAGAATACGCATGCACATGCACCGCCTGCTTGTCCTTGGCCGTCTGCTGCTGCCTGCCACGGGGGCGGAGCGACCCATCACGCCTGCCGCCCGCCTACCTACATGAATGAGAAGAAATGCTCCGTGCGTCCGTGCTCGGTTTTGCGCATGCACAGTACTTACTAGGTGCGGCCCGCGCGCCCCCACTGCATGCCCCGTCATCACCGTCTCTCCAACGCCACACGCCACACGCCCACGGCCCCCCCGCCCCCCCGCCCCCCCGGCCCCGCCTGTTCGCCTAGGCGTTCTGCACCAGGCGCAGGTTGCGCAGCTCGCAGTTGGTGTGGTCGCCGTCCGCGTACCCAATGCGCCAGCGCGCCTCGTGCCCCTTGCCGTTGCCGGACTTGTACGCCTGCTTCAAGCCCAGCATCTCCATCACCTGCTGCGGGCTGTACTTGCCCACCGCGCCCGGCAGCTGCGCCGCGAACGTGACGGCCACGAGGCGCGCCAGCGGCACCTTGCGGCGCCAGCTGCCCGCGTTCAGGTCGACGCTGATGTAGTCGCCTACATGCGCGTTGTGCGCCTTGCTGGCGAGCACCTTGCCGTCGGAGACGCGGCGCACCTTGGCCAGCGGGCTGACCTCAAATTCGGGCAGAGCGAAGACAGGAATGAACTGCGTAGGGGAGGGAGCGAGGCAGGCGGGGGGGGGGGGGGGGGGGGGGGGTCGGGGTGGGTCAAGCAGTGGTGGCATACTGCGGAGGGAGTGTGTGGGGTGGGTGCCGTCCCGAGGCTGGCTGGCGAGTGTGTCCGGGCGCAGCGCGCAAGAAGGGCAGCAAGGGCGCGAATTGCGGGCAGGACGGCGGGCTGCGGCGCACCTTATCGCACACCCGCTTCGCCCACGCCTGGCCGGCGGGCGGGCGGGCCTCCGCGGGCACGGGCGCCGGCTTGGCTTTCCGTGTCGCGTAGGTGTGGGTCGCCGCCGCCGCCGCCGCCGCCGCCTGGGCAGCCGCCGCCTCCGTCTCGTAGTCGTGGTACTCGTTGGCGGCGTCCAGCTCCATGCTCTCCGCCACGCCGCCGCCGCTGCACCCGCCGGGCGCCTGCAGGTGTGAGCACGAGGCGACAGGGTGGTGAGGATGGGGGGCGGATGGGTGTGTGGCGGGCGGATACCTGAGGCTGGCGGCGCACGCGCTCGCATTGGGCCCTGCCTGAGCGGGTCCCCCCTCAACCGACACAGGGCCTCTGCACTGCACGGTCTTTCACGCCTGCCCTGCCCTGCCCTGCCCTGCCCGCGCACCCCGGCGTCTCTGCTGCCAACCCAGCGCCTCGCGTCCGCACCGGAGACTCCCTCACCTGCACACACGGCTGGCGGGTGAAGATGTACGCGGGTCATGGCCTGGCTGCTCGCCTCCATGCACACCGGCAGCGCCTGCACCAGCTCCAGCTTGCCGAAGCACAGGTCGTCCTCCAGCTTCGCCTGGGCACGCTCAGGGCCGGTCTGCCGCTCGGTATCCTTGACGGCCGGCTGGATAATCACGATGGCCTGCGGTAGGCAAGGCGGGCGCGCAGGGAGTGTGGTGGCATGCACCGCTTGGGGGAGGTGATGGGAGGCGGGAGGGGCTGGCGCACAGACTTTGCTGGGCACACACGACAAGCCACAACCCCACAAACAGCGTGTGTGGGGGCATCAAGTCCGGGCCCACCCACCTTCAGCGTGAGGGAGCCGCGCACCAGCCTGCCCAGGGCCGCCTTGTCCACCGGGCTCCAGCTTTCCCAGAAGGTCCACAGGTGCGTGGCGCCGCGCAGGTCGCTGGCCATCTGCGAGCGAGGTGCGTGGGCGGCGCGCGCATGCACATCGTCAAGCATACGTCAGTCACCCCCTATGCACTTGCGGCGTTACCCACCAGCGCGCACCGGGCGCCCCTCCTCCACCGAGCATTCTGCTGGCCATGCCTCCCTCCTTGAACCCCCGCCGCAGCGCGCGCCCCTTGCGGCCGCTCACCTGGTCAGCGGCGCCCTCAATCAGCTCCGGGCGCTGCATCAGCGGGTCCAGAGCCGGCTTCAGCTCCGGGTTATTGAAGACCGCGGTCACCAGATCCTTGGCCTTGGCGTTCTTCACGTAATCAATCTCAAAGCCCAGGCATCGGTACACGCCGACCGCAATCATGGCATGGAGGCCGGGCCTGCAACGAGGAAGGGGCGGGAGGTGGGGGCAAGCGGCGGTGGGCGACCGGTGGTGGTGGTGGTGGTGGTGTTGTGGTGGGAGCGGTCAAGTGGGTCAGCAGGAGCCATTGCAATTGCGGTGGTTCTCAAGGGGAAAAGGCCGGCAACACGTGTCGCCACCACCACTCCCGCCGCGCGCGGGACTCCCGAACCAAGTACTCAAGCTAAAACCCCGGCTGTCGACTCACTTGAACAGCCCGTGCCCGGCGTCCAGGAACACGGAGTGCTTGCAGAAGCCGGTGTCCTTGACCAGCGTGAGCATGATGTCCTCGATGCTGCGCTGGGAGACGCAGCCGTACACGCCCACCGTTCCTGCGCCGCCCGCCGACTCTGCGCTGTGGAATGGGGCAGGAAACCGAAGGGTGGGAATGCAGGGGAGGTGTCGGTGTGCGAAGAGGGGCAAAGGAAACCCCGCTGTCGCTGTGCGGCCGCTGCCTGACCCACATGCGGCGCCGCAGGTGCCCCAGCACTCTGCCGGCCTCGCAGCCCCAACCCACATGCGTCGTACAGAGTCGCTCCAACCCACTTCCCACATGACCACGTATAGGTAATGCTAGGCTGTGTGCGGCTCGGCGGGGTTGGCTTCTGGTCCCGGGGCTGGTAGGAGTCTGCGCGACATGTGTTGGGGGATTGTCCCCAGCCAGACAGACCCGCCACACGGTTGACCGGCACCCTCCCGCGCGGCGCCTGCTCACCTCAAAGTTCCTTGACAAACGATGGAACGCGTCCACATACGGCTTCCGGGCCGCGATCTCCGCCTCGGAAGTGCCCTTGACGCGGGCGCCATCGGTGTCCCGCACCGGTGCGCGCGAGCGACGGGCGGACGGCGACGACGGCGCAGGAGCCGGTACAGCAGCCGCACCAGCCACGTACGTTGAGGTTGGGCGTGGGAGCTCTATGAGCCGACGACGGTGCCCGACCATGCACGACTTGCAAAGTCGAAAGGCGATATCGCGTAAAACGCCCGCGCGCAGAACGAAAGCCAAATACTTGAATATATAAATATGCCACGACCTGTGTGACAGGGTTTTATAGAAAGGGGATCGACGGGGGCGTCAGAACCAGGACTGAAGAACAAACGTCGCAGAGGGACCAATCCGGGCACACGAGGCCCAACCCCCTAAACCCGCGGGGTTTTAAGGATAGACTCTATCAAATCATTTCAGCGCGGCCAGCTGTCTGGCCCTTCACCAAAGAGGATTCCCGGCAAGCATTTTTTCCCCTTTCTGGTGCGCACCTGAAGCGGCTCGTCAGCCCAGCTGCAGACTCGCTAAAACCCCTGAATGCGCCAGTAGGCCGCCAGCTAGCGTCACGGCCCTCGCCTGCGCTTTCTGTTCTTGCGGGCATCCTGGCTCGCCGCGGCGCCAGTCTCTTGCCCGCTCAGCTTGGCTCCTTGAGCTCTTATTATTAATAAGCATGGTCCTGTCAGTATTAAGACACGCCTGCCACGAGCGTTTGGGGAGGGACAGCAGGAGAATGGTTTGTGTCTTGCGAGGGTCTGGACAAATTGCCTTGGCGCGTGCAAGATGTTTACTTCGTTGGATTAATAGCACAAGAATGCTAGACAGACGCGAGCCCAAGGTAGCCCTGCACGGTTAGTCGCAGGCCCCGGCCGGCCCATCCGGAGCTCGGGCGTGTCGGCGACACGCTTGTGCCCGGGTGACTAACCCCCAGTGCCCGCTCTTCTCCCCATGCCCCATTCATTCACGCCGTGCCCATACTAAACCCTGACACATCTTGCGCACCAACCTGACGCTCAGGCATACGGCAGCCTATGACTGTCATGCGCCAGCAGAGGTGCGCCCCGAGTGCCCTCATGCTGCTTTCAACCTGCGGCGTCGTGAGAATGCCTCGTTAGGGTAGCAAATTGTTGGGGCGTAGGGTTACAGAATTGCAGTTCTGGCAAACCCTATCAGTGCTCCTAGGGTTATGAGGGGTTTTGGGGTTTAGGTTTTAGGGTTTTAGGGTTTTAGGGTTTTAGGTTTTTAGGGTTTTAGGGTTAGGGTTTTAGGGTTTTAGGGTTTAGGGTTTTAGGG